>MU628438.1:0-29532 GCA_025688805.1 Aspergillus egyptiacus
AACCCTAACCCTAACCCTAAATAAGATAGACATCCATCCCACCAGGGCCTGTGGGTTAGGCTTAAAATAGCCTGCTATTTAATAGCTAACTATCTACATCTACAGTACCTGCTAAAGATCTTTTTCTCCAAGGGTCTTTTCACCTCTGTTTTAACCATAGTTAAAAGACCTTGCTTCCTTCTCTTCTACTCTTTTCTACTGGTCCTCTGGCACATGTCTATATTTTTAAATACTATTTCTGTACTGTTTGTTATAATTTATTTAACAATAAATAAAATAACATGATCCTAATCTATTGCAATATTTATAAATATAAATATCTAGTATAATATGCTTCTAATAACATATCAAGTTAGCATCCATGGACTTAATCTTTATAGAGCCTGTGCTAATATTATGCTTCTTAAGTTAGCAAATAATATAAGTATTATCTTATAGGCTATCAGGCACCTGTATTAAATCAGCCAGCTACTAAAGTAGAAGATATAGCTTCTCTTTCAAGACAAGATAATAGCAAGGTTTATTAAGTATAATATTACCAAGAAGGGTTTGCTGCTAATTACAGTATAGCTATATAATATACTCAAGCCAGATCTTAATTAGGTTTATTACTAAATACAGGAGTTATTGAAGTAGATCTCTCCTAATATATCTAAAGATAACCAGGCAGCAGCTATCATGATTAAAGAGACCAATTTTATAGATAAGATAGCTAATAGAGTAATACAAGAGCTTTTTAGACAGCTATACTCTTAACTGGGTTAGAGAAATATAGATATTCTCTATAACATAGATAGAAAAAGCAATTAACTAGTGTTTAAGGCAGATACTAATACTAATATAGCCATGCTAATAAAGATACTAATAATAAAAAGAAAAAGAAGTACTACAAACCCTAAATCATGCAAGAAGACTAAGAATATTATTTTAACTATAGTTAAAATAACTAAGCAGACTGGTGATAATATATTTAGTAAAGACAGTAATAGCAATAAAAGAGATTCTATTAGCAAGAATAATAACAAGAATAAAAATATAGCTACTAAGATAGTAGATAAAGATGCCCAGGCTTAGTAATATATAGTTTTAGGATTTTTTCTACCTAGTTTCCAGAGATAAATATATAAGCCTGCTTTATATATAAGTCTATTCTATATTGTTTCTTATTATTTATAATAACCTATTATAGTAAATAGGCACAGATAGTTAGTATACTGCTTAAGTTATAAAGATATATATCTCTATATTAATAGATAAGATAAGATGGATATTAGACTACTTATAATAATAATAGAGAAGCTATTCTTCCAGCAGTAGACTCTGCCTGGTACTTCCTAATAATAAGAGTACTTTTATTTAATAAAGGCCACTATTATAAAGAATACAGGAAATAGGAAAAGGCAATAAGAGAAAAGCAGTATGTATTTTAATATCTACTCTATCAAGATAATATCTACTCTACCAAGACAACATATACTCTGCCAAGATAATATATACTCTGCCAAGGTAACATATACTTTAATATCTACTCTGCCAAGACAATATCTGCTCTGCCAAGACAACATGTACTCTGCCAAGGCAACATTGACTCCGCAATACCCCCCCTGCTACCGCTCGGGGGGTACCGGGTCAGACCCTGCGTCTAGCTGGGTCTATAAAAAAAAGTATTTATATTTTTTTAATTATAGCTTGACTTTTATATTCTTAACTCTCTTTTAAATTACTAAATTAATCTTCTACTTAATCTTATTTATTTTCTTCTAATTCTTGCTACTAAGATAAATTATAAGAATAGTATTTTTAAATAGCTAAAATTTATATTAGATATAAAGATAAGGTTAACTAGTAATTAAAAACTTTAGAGTATCTTTTCTATATTTACTATAATATAGTTAATTAAGTACTTATATAAGCTAGGAGTAATTATTTATTATATACTTATCTAATATATCCAGTATATATATATCTTTATTATCTTTAGTGAAAGCTATCTTAATTAGTATATTATATAAAATAGAGAATAAGTTAATAAGCTAGTCTTTATTAATAGTAAACTTTTCTAGGGTCTAGTAATATACTTTATAAAGGACTAGTCTCTAGAGAAGTAACTAGTAAAAAAGAGTATAAAAAGTATTTATAGTACTTTACTGCTTAGTAAAGTCTGTCTTAAAAAAGAAGTAGCAGGTTATTTAGTCCTTAATAATTAGTATAATATAGTTAATCAGGTATTTAGCTAGAATAGATTTACTATAGTCTAGATCTGCTAATATTTAAAGCAGGCTAGAGATCTTGCTCTTTTTCTAGCTAGTAAATAATAGATAAGTTATAGACTATTTATAAATATCTTCTATTTAATTCTAGTTTTAGATCTTATAATTTTTATATCAGAAGATAAATAAATCTTTAAAAAATTTATTCTACTTCTCTTATTATTTAAGTTTTTTTTTTATTCTTGTCCAGGTCAAGCAGTATAGTATATATCTATTTTATATTATTCTATATATTATATAACTAGATCTTGTACTCTTTTATCTCTATATATAGTTTCTTAAAGTTAATAATATAGATAAAATTATAACATGTTATCTCTAACTCTTTAATAATATCTACTATTATTGCCTAGCTGTCTATTTTAAAGATATTCTTAAAGATTTATATAATAGAATATCTTATTAGATAGTAGACTGTCCTAGCTTAGAACTCTAGAATTCTAGTATATAGCTAGAGAAAAGCTGCCTTAAGACTCTCTATAAACTAATCTATTTTTTTAAACAGAACTGCAAGTTAGTACTTGCAGAAGAGATATTAATACTCTAGAATATTAAATTAATAGATAATCTAGAAGATATATTCTAATTTATATAGAAGTTCTTGATATTCTTATCCAGGTTTTAAAACAAGCTATAGAATAGAGATTATTATAATATACTAAAAACATGAACAGAAATATTTATATTTAAGATTAGATACAGGTCTATACAGGCTAGTATAATATAGAGCTCTACAGCTACTATAGTCAAGATTAAATTCTTAGCTACTAGAATATTATTAGTAATTCTATATTAAGTATCTTTCTTTATTAGCTATTTTTCTTCTTTATTATCTGTAGCTATCTAGTAGTAAGATTAAATAACTATTTTTAATACTACTGGGTACTTCTAGCTGCTAGATTAGACTCTATTATAGACTCTAACAGAGACAGATAAACTGCTATAATATCTTTTATTCTTAAATCAAGACTTATCTTTAGAGCCTCTTTTACCTGATTCTAGAAGTCTAATATCTATTTTATTATTTTATTTAATAATATAATAGTTAATCCTGTTTCTACCTGCAGCTAGCTTTTCTAGAATAGAACTATAAGCCTCTCTAGAGAAAGATTTAAGAAAGATAGGTTTTTTATAAGAACTAGAGATTAGAGAGCTCTCTTAAGCTTTAATATTTCTATATTCTTAAAGTTATATAGACAGACTAAGAAGAATTATTATATATTTTTATTATTAGTTATTAGAGAAGATAATATAGAAAGAGAACTAAAGTTACAGGAATTATAATAAAGAACTTATCCCTACTATAATTTATATAGTCTTGTTAATTATACAAGTCTCTAGGATATGTGATGTAGTACTGTTAACAGGCCTAATATAGTTTAGCACCAAGTCATGTGATTATTACACTGTTAAGAAATTCCGAGTCTGCTAGGCTGGATTGAAGTCCATGAGTACTGATTTGCGGATTGAAGCAAAGCAACTTTAAGGTATAAACAACATGAAAGTAAGACAAATCAAGTCGAATGCTAACAGCAGCAGTAGAGTATCAGGCAGCTAGAGCTCAGGACGCAAAAAGCTAACAATATAAGCTAGATAAAAAGAGCGGCTATAGTTTATATGATATTTCTAATATCCAACACCGCTAGCTGTTAAACACCTCCCTGCCTTTAAAGTGCTGGCTGTTCTTCCCATCCGAGAGCAACCCCCACCAAGCAATCAATGGCGCTTCGCCATATGACACTTGGCCAAGCACTCTTCAACCTCAATAGCCATACTAGCTGGAAGAGCCCCCCTCACCTTCTCTATATCCTCACCCGCAATACTCCCCCCAAAGCTCCGCTCAATCACCCCATCACTGAATGAAAACAGGCCAGGCGCAACCAACCCCACGGCAAACTCTTCAGAGGTGAACGCCGCCGTGAAATTCGCCGGCTCACAATCCGGGTTCACCTGCGTATGGAACGAACCGGCTGGAAATACTGTCACCATACCTGGGTGCAGCTCTGTGCGGATAACCCGCTGCTTGCCATCGGGAGTCATGGCGCCGACCTCCGGGACCATCTCGTTCACCACACGCCCGGAGTTCAGGGCGAAGAGCTCGGTGGCGCGGGGGTGCAGGTGGAGGAAGACCATGCTGCAGGCGGGTAATTGGCCCATGCTGATGGAGGCGCCTATGCCGGTGAGGGCGGGGAAATTGGCACTCGTGACTACTTGTTCTTGGGTGGTGGCGAAGTCGAAGACAAAGTCCGAGTCATCGGAGAGAATTTTGTAGCGGTCGGTGTAGCTGAATAAATAATTAGATTGTTTGGGTAATGGGGTTGGGGTTCGGACGTACGAGTCTGCGAGTTTGATTTTGGCGGACGTGCTGAGCTCAGAGTCGGAGGTTGCGTAGTTGTAAGGTGCTGCGCTTGCTGGAAGGGCGAGCGTCAGAGCCACGAGGGAGTTGAGGGTGGACTTGAGAAACATGATGGAGTAGGATATTGATGTGTCGTTGAGCTGGTGTGTTTGGGTGATTGATGCTCAACATGGAGAGGCAATTGAGGATCTTTTATACCAATCGAGAGACATCTTCTTTACTGTGATGTCATATTTTATATCCAAGCAGTATTCCAAATAGTCTTCTTCAGCCGCAAAGCTGAGCCCTTAGCCTCAGCCTCACCCAGGCCGTTCCACGTTCATTTGACAGTGATCGACTGCTGAGGTGAGCTGCAAAAAGCCACAAGTGACAGCAAGTGGATATGTCGGCTATTAGTCGCCTTACACGCCACAGCCCCCTGAGCGTATTAATAATACGCCAGTGCCATCAGCCATGCTGATTTATCCGCCGGAGCGTATTCCCCACTGTGGTAAACAGTTCATATTCCGGATGATTCGAAGTAGCATGAGTCCTGCTAAGAGTAGATGCCACAATGTAGACCAAGGAATGGGTTTTGGAATTATAGTGCTTACCTTTGCGTATCTGACACGGCGGGAACTTGGTCAGCAATTGTAACAATATATCAATCTGACCGTGATGCGTTTGCATATAAAGCTACACGCAGAGATGGGCAATTTCATCTTTTTCCAGGCAACCAAACTATTTTCAAAAGCGAAGATCACATCCATTGACCACTACCACATTCAAGATGCTTACATACCTCCAAAACTTCATTCTTTTGATAGCCGGGGCTCGACTGGCCACGGCCCAGGCTATTTCCGCTGCAGCGACTCACTCGACAGGCTGGAATTCCACCTTCGAGCTGACCCCCGAGCAGGTCAAGTTAGCCAACCTGACAGACGATCAGGCCGCGGTCATCAACACCATCACCAACTTCGACCGATCCCAACTCGCAAACGGCGGCGCACACGAGGATGACTTTTACAACATCCAAACCCTTCCCCAGGCCCAATGGCCCACCTTGCCGGGAAAAATACTCAAGCTCCAAAACTTCACCGATCCATCCAGCTTCTCCATCCCCCCAAAGACCGCCATGTCCCGCATCGTGTACAGCACAACCAACGCAAACGGCACCCTCGTCCCCGCCTCCGCCTACATCCTCTGGCCGTACCAGCCCAAACGGCTCCGGGGCATGAACCACACCTCCGTGCCAGTTGTGCTCTGGACCCATGGAACCTCCGGCTTTTACACCGACGGCGCCCCCTCCACCCGCCGCGACCTTTGCTACTCCGACATCGTGCCCTTCGCCCTAGCGGAGGCGGGATACGCCGTCGTCGCTCCGGACTATGCTGGTCTCGGCGTGTCCACCTCCTGGGACGGCAGTTTCATCCCACACCAGTACTTCGTCCGTGAGGCCGGTGCACACGATGCCCTGAATGCCTTACGGGCGGCACGGAGTGCCTTCCCGGCGCATCTTTCCAGTGACTACGTCGTCATGGGCCATAGCCAGGGCGGCGCGGTTGCATGGGGTCTCTCTGAGATTCTTGCCCGGAATGATCCCAGCTTCGCGGATGTGACGAAGGGTTACAGAGGTGCTGTGTTTGCCGCCCCGCCCACGGACGGCTTATCATTTGCGTCTCCTGGTTTTCTCGCGTGGATCGCCAAGGACCTAGACAAGATTTACCCATTGTTCAAGCTGAGTGACTGGTTCACGCCGCTAGGGATCCGACGGATAGAACTCCTGAACCAAATCGAGGGATCCCAGATGGTTACGTTCGCCCTGTTCAGTCCCGAAGAAGCACTCGTGAAACCTGATTGGAATGAGACGTGGTCGGCAACGGCATTCGCGGGGCTGGCGAACCCGGGAAAGAGGGAGTTCAAAGGACCGGTGCTACTTGTCCATGGGACGGGTGATGTTGTTGTGCCGTTCAACTCGACGCGCATGACGGTGAGGGAGACGTGTGAGATGCGTCCGGGAGATTTGGAACTCTTGGCTGTCCCGGAGGGGAGTCATTTTGCGGCTATTAATGCAGCGAGGGGGAGCTGGATGAGGTGGATTGAGGAGAGGTTTGAGAGGAGGCCGTTGGAGAGGCGTGGGTGTGTTGAGGAGGAGTTAGAGAGTCTGTGGCCGGTGCAGCATTACCAGCCGCTTGCGAATTCGTTCTTGTTATGGGCTGGGGAGCCACAGTGGGCGTATGAGGTGCTGACTGCGTTGTAGTTGGACTGTGGGGGGGATTGTGAGGTATTAGGGCTAGGCTGTGGATGCTTGAATTGTTACAATGACAACTTGTTTTTGGCCGATTGCCCTTCTACTAGACTGGATACATGAAGCACTACCCTCCCGGCGTAATCTCCTTCTTCACCAAATACATACTCTCCGGCCACCACGTCTCCCCGTTCTCGCCCGCCAATCCCAACAACTTCTGCGTCTTCATCAAACTCACCACCTGCCCTAGCTCCCACTGTCCAATCCCCCCTATCCACCACACCCCATCCAACAACATCACAAGCACCAGCCAATGCGCAAAAATATCCATTGCTAGTAAATGCGTCGCAGGAATCGCTGCCCCCTCACTCCCAGGCGAATCATGCATCATCCACTTCTCAGCCCTTGCTTCCACTGACGGTGAATCGAGCACGGACTGGACGAGGTTGAGGTACTCAGCGGGCGCTTTGTTGAGAAAGGACATGATGATTCGTCGGAGGACATGCGGGGATTCCATTGATGTGACCCCAATCATGTAGTGGGCGACCCAGGGGGATACGCGCGGGGACTCAACGGGTGCTATGGGAGAGTTCCCGGGTGTGTTAGTTTCTCTTCTGGATAGGGCAGCTGATGCGCACTTTTCGAGTATGGATACTGTTTCAAGCGATGCGTTGAGCTCGGTGTGGTTGTAGGTAGTCGGCTCAGAGGTAGCAATGGCCGTTGTATATTCGGTTCTCCGGCGTAGACTCTCGAGAGCGCGACTATATGTAGATGCGACGAGCGGAAGAAAGAGATGCTTCGTGTCATCGGAGGACCGTCCTCTAGTGATAATACACTTGACAACCCCGGTTGCCTGTCACCAACCGGACTTTGAGTCGTAGTTGGAACATTATCCACAGGAGCGACAAGATCACGGAGAATAGCAGTCGAGGCCATGTGAGCTGCCCGTGTAAAGGACATCCACTGCGAGTGTTGCGGAAGCACCTCATTTGGCAACCGCCGCCCTGCTTGTTTTGCTGTCGCTGCAAGATGCACCCGGATGGAGTGGCTAGCAGATGCATACAGAACCATTAGCGCTGCGTTCGCGAGCACGTAATCGTACGAATCAGAGTCCATAATGGCGGCTTGTATGTGCCGGAGGGAAGCAGTGTGGTGGCGCTCCGCTAGGGCTAGTAGATCTCGGACATCATTTATGGTGTTGGGTTCCAGAGGTGGTGCTTGCTTAGTGATATCGTGACATTTGCATGCTGCTGCTAACGCTATCAGGGATGACATGACAACCTGAGAGTTGAAAGCAAGATTGGGGACTCCGACTGAAAGAGCGTAGAGATCGCGATCATCGACGGGGATTATTTGGCAGGTGTGTGTGAGATAGTGGGCTAAGAGACCGAGTTCGGTAGCGTCGAGGTGGCCGGGAGAGTCTGCATTCTGTCTCAGGGGAGGCTCTTCATCCAGGCTGACACCCAAAAAGGAAGCAGGTCGTCCAAAAGACAAATATGGCGACTCAGTGCCTGAAATTACTACGCGCGGGCTCCCTGGGGGAACATGCAGGCCAGGGACCGGTAAATGGGCGGACTCTGGCTCCGACAACGACTGGCTATCAGTCGGGGAGTTCACATATCGACATTGATATCCGTGCTTGGAGCATCGGGTGCAGCTGGGCCTTGACTCGTCGCACTTGTGACACAATCAGCAAGGGGCATGCAGAGTCAAAATGAGGCTACCTTTTTCCTCTGTTGCTTACACCTCAGACAGCCATTCCTTGATTTTTCATGTGTTCTTCTTAGCCTGAACCCATTTTCCTCGAGGCCCTGCATTCTCGTGTCACTCGGCATGGCAGCGGAGACTCCTTCAGCCCTGGATACGCTCCTGAGCGGATTCATGCTAAATCACTCTGGCTTGAGGTTAATAATTTCAGGGAATGGAAGCTGCTCGTGTACTTATATCCAATTTCTGGGGCTGAAAATCAGCCAGGTGCCTTGGCGCCATGACTCCAACAACCTATTGCAACCACTAGATTCTTTGTCATCATGGTATGTCATCCTTGTTGCAGCTTGATGTTGCAGCCTATAAGCTTGAATTTGTCAGCAGCTCAGCCGCACTCAAAGCCCACTTCCAATTTGGTGCCCGACCATGGATGTAGCCTCCCAGAGCAAAGATAGAGATCTATAGAAAGAGGAATCTTTTTATAACAGTAATAACTTAAATACGCTGCAGGTGAGATATTGTCAGCTTGATAAGATACCCCTAACAGCGCGTATCTCTAACCTTTCTGGCCCGCCCTGATGCCATGTCTACTCACATGGTACACTGCAGCAAGCCACGGCCAAAAGTCTCGTAGGTAATAAACCTCTGAAGTACTCAATAGTCAAGCTCTAGAATAGTAAAGGAAGCAACAGTCTATCTTTAAAAAATCTCCTATCTATTCTAGTCTAATATTTTGATATCTATTCTTTACTGTTCCTTACCAGACCAAGCCCTTCAGGCACTCAGCCTTCATACCCCTGTCAGCCCGGTTGGCAGCAACAGTCAGTGAGCAGGCTCAAATTGCGTTGAACGTGGCTAATCTAAGGGCCTCAAATAAAATGGGGTACTGTAGAATGATTGAAGTCATCGCAGGACAACATTGGGGACGTGTCGCATCACTGGCTATACACATGGCTTGGCTTAGTGACTGTACCCGACAACTTGATAATGATCTGCATGAAGGCTCACCTCAGGTCTCCCTTCCAATCGATCGGTCAAGAAGCACCGCATCTGCATGACATCTGCAAGAAGGTAGTTCAGCAAACTTGGGCCCATGGCGTATTCACTGCGATCCAAGACCCTAGCTAATTCGCCCCGGACTATTGCCCATCCTCCTCTCGTCTCCTCCTCTCGTCTCCAGGCCCAGCCCAACGAGGACAGACGCCACATGATTCTGTAAAAAGGCGTGATGGAATCTTCTCCAGATGCGGTGGAGATCGTCAAGAATAGCACGGCTTTCCCTATCGACCGCTGGCAACTGGATGCCAAGTTTGTGCATCGTGGACTTGTGGAGTCGAACGCCTCCCCAATCTCGGACAGCAAAACCTCGCAGCTCAGAACTCTGACGGCAGACACGGAGAACAATGTTCTGTGCGTGTGCTTCTAGCGCAATCCCGTACATCGCAAGGGGGGGCAGCACTGCATCGCAAAGGGAGGCAATGTAGCTGCCAAGTAAGATAATTCAGTTAGTTCCGAATTGACAACAATCAGGTTCATAGATGGCAGACGCACCGTCGGAACCATGCGATCTTCTTTTCCCAAGTGTCAAGGCGAAATAGAATCTCGGCGTACGTTTTGCTAGTTCCAGCAGGGACCTGATATAGGGAGGCGGCAACAATCAACGCCTGGCCGTTAGCCAGAGCTCTTGACTCCAGATTCTCGCGGATAATGCAGGATATTTGCCGAGTGTCCTCCAAATTGCTCCCAGCGCCAGTCACACCAGCAACCTCACGGTATATCCATAGCGCGGATGGCAACAGTTCCTCCAGGAGTCCGCTCATGAATCTCACCTCGGGGATGACCCACGAAGCCATCGTCCGAACTGTAGATGTGATTCGGTATCCAAGGGACATCTTGAGAATGTAGTCCACCCCAAGGTGAGGGCGTAGGACTACTGATCGCATCGAAGCCTGCGCGTCTGCTCCGTCCACAATAGATGCGACAGGGACGGCTTCAGGAAAAGCCCGTTCAATGGATGGCAATTGCTTGGTGAAGCAGGGAACGACCACCCTATCCTCGGGCACTGTCCGCACGTTCAGTTTTTGAAGCAACGGACTCATCAAGTTCTCGAACGGGCCGTTTATTCGGAGCATTGCCCGGGGGACAGATACCAATGATAATTCCGGAACCAGGAAATCATGCAGATCGTCCAGTGGAGCCGCATGGAGCGGTGGCTGAGCATAGCATAGTCTATGAAACTAGAAGAATGAGCAAAATAAGCGCAACAGCGTCCGGACTTTCCAATTCACTCACCGGATGAGTCGGGTGACCATGGACAATACATTGTTCCCAGGCAACCGCCGGACTGTTCAAATCCAGCTGTTCCTGATGGATGTGATGTTTGAACCATTTCTCTGCTTGCAGTCAGACATAACTATCCAGACAGGGTACGGCAGAGGTTACCTTGGTTCAAAGCGGTCGAATGTAGTTCATGAGCCAACTTCTCGACAGCAGTGGCTCCTAAGGAGCCTGAGTTGAGCCAGCTGCATATTGATCCAAAGATCCTGGACGGGTCTGCCTCGTGAATGGTGTCCCTGTTTGCGAACTCAAGTGTTGTAGGGCCTTCGAGGTATTCTGGCCTCACAACTGGCAGAACCCCGTTGGCGTTTATATCAAGATACCCCTCTTGTTTCACGTGGACGGTCACAGAAATCACCTTTGGCTTGTCCACAGATCGGATACTCCTGAGCGACAGGAGATAGCCAGGACCGCCCTTCGAAGGATATATATCTGCATGAACAAGCCCCTCATTGATGAGCTGGGCCAAAAGGCGCTTCGTAGTCTCGAAAAAGGCGTCTGCCCTATAGTCTGTTGGCGCCATGGCAATTGCACCTTTTGATCACGAGTAATCAAAAGTCTAGAGGAGACAGGAAAGGCGAGACGAAAATCCAGGATTCCGTACACAAACTGGAACCTTTTAAGTGAGAGCTGAGAGCACTTTAGTTGGGTGATTACTTCCAACATCGAATGTCGGTAGAGGGATCGGCGAACCTCAGCCAGCCTTCAGCCAGACCCCCGCACTACTGCAAGCAAGCCACGCGTCTGGCAGCATTCTTTGGCGAGGATCGGGGTCAATCCGGCAGGTATGATGTATATCCATGGATATCTGCGCTACTATTGACCACACCTAGCATAATACATGCAGGAGATGCTGACAGCTCTTTATTATCACTGTATTGCATGTGTTAACGTGCTCTCTAGTTCCTGCAGGCGTGGCTACCTAGATACATTAGTCTACTTCTCCAGATATGGCGGTCACATACACCGTATCAAGCAGATAGTAGGTCACGCCGGGGGGTCTCTCAATCAGGCAAAAGGCTGCGACGAGTGTGGAACACTACGCCACTTGCTAATATCAGCCTCGTTACCAGTCCTTTACAAGTGCCCTCTCCGTCTCGAGCGGAGCCCGGTTTGCGGGATCCGAGAGGATCATTGATTAGGGCGAGGGTGTCTGTCACAAAACAGGGACGAAGTTGGTATGGTGGTGGTGCGGTCGCAGGTTCTGGCAATAGGCAATGGCCAGCGGGCGGTTGGCGCCACCAAGGGCCAACGTTGACCATGTGGATGCTTGATGGAAGTTGCACTATATACATCAGGTAGCCTGGGGAGATATCCACATCCTGGATCTATCCAAGAAACACTTCGCTTAACCCACTCTGGCAGTCTCAGAGATGGTCAGACGTTTCCCTCGCAGAGCCGACTGTAGTGGAGATCATAACCTTCGACATTGTCTCTTTGTATGGCTCCAGAGGCATACCACTCGGAAAGTCCGCCTCGCCGTCGTCCTACTCTCGATTTATAATATCCGATATCGCGATAGATAAGAGGCAATGAGAAGACCTTGGTTATCTCAAGAAGTCCTAAAGAATGACGAGGGGGAAACCCACATCTTGTCGGTAATCGTGGAAGGTCAAACCTACTTGCGATGAGGCCGAGAGGGTGCATGTACGCAGCCTCCTCTCGAGCGCCAATCGTGTTTTCAGCGGAAGAAGGTCAATGCAGACAGGGCCTGTGCTGACCTGGGAATGGTAGACATTTGGCCACTGGAGCTCGAAGGGCAGGATCCAGTGAGCCACACATATCCGTCGCCGTCGATGACCTGCTGGTTCTTACATACTAGCTCGATTATATCTACTATTATAGCTATATTCTCTCCTGCTATAGCTAGAAGGTAGAAATAGCTTGAACAATTATCTAAATTAGATATATATTATTAATATACTTATTAGATGAAGATTATAAAATAGCTAGACTTATAATGATTAGAGAACTACAGGTTTTACATGAATAAGTAATATATATATATTGAAGCAGCCCCCCTTGTGCCTTGGCGAGGGCGGGGTACAATGATTTAAAGAATCTCCTCTGCCGTTATAAACCTGCCCTTCTTGTCATTTGCTATCCTGCGTTATCCCCCGTCTTCCTCCTTCCCTCCTCTGAAGAACGAAAGAAGATGCCACGCGAATACACCGAGCTATGCCGTATGTGTCCCCGCTCCTTTCTCTTCGCCGTCGTCGCCAATGTTGGCCTTGGTCTCGAGAGCCGCTCCCTGGCCGTGGCCTACCGCCAGGGTGATGATGACATCACGGAGACATATCGCGCGCGCGTGGACCACTTCGTGGCAGACACTCTTGCGATTATTGAGGTCCTTTCAGATCCTGCGAACCGCCCGCCGCTTGAGGCGGAGAGGGCGCTCGCACAAGACTGGTATTGGCGGTCCCAAGGGCGCAATGAGGATCCATTTACTCCACGGCCCCGGGTTCCAGATTCGGTCCAGCCCCCTTATGTGCCGTGGAAGAAGCGGAGGGAATGTCTGCAGCACCGACCCCCGCTGCCTGGGCGTGATGACGCGCTGACTGAGTTTCCGTTCACAACAACCTGCCTATTATGGGGATTGTTGGGCGGCACTGCGGATGGCTCGAAAAGGAGTCGCACGCGCCTGGGCGACGTGCAGCTTCAGCCACTATCCACGCTGTTCCTGGGCAAATGCATCGAGTATGGGCTTGTCGTTCTCGACATTTCTGACCTTGACAGCGGCGTCAAGTATGGCATCGCTGCCTTTCCTGTGCACTACATGGCTGAGGTTCAGTACGAAGACGAGTCAAGGGGCTGGGATCCCGTGGAAGACCCGGCGCCTGCAAAGGAGCCGGACGTTGTACCCTTCAGCCCACGACCTCGAGGGCTGTTGTCTATTCGTCAGTGGCTAAGCAGGTACTTCCACTACGACGACCTGAGCAATGAGCCCAGTCTCCGCCGCCTGGATAATATGCCGCTTGTTGACCCGGCCGCCTTGGATTGTATGTCTATGTCCACGCCGTCTGTCAGCCAGGGGGTCAGGTTGAATTGCAAGAACTGACTAAATGGTAGATATTTGGCCACGACCGATTAACCTATATATGAATCGATTCGGGGATTCGCGTCAATCATCTTGGGGAGATGTTGTCCGCGACATCTTTAAAAGTTTGTGAAATATTCATGCTTTTCTATTGCACCCATGGGTCCCACCATTTCTAACCGACAAAGCAGCCTTCATCTGGCCTTCAAAGTGGGCCACCCGCATCAAGAGGAGATTAACTACAAGATCCCCGGCGGAGATGGCAGGAAACACCACATTATATGACCTGTCGAGAGGTATGTCCTTCGACGGCGCAAATGATGAATCGACCACAAGAGCCTCAATCGTTACCATATCAGACGAGCAGCCACGGAATATCCCAGAGGACATAGACCGCGTTATCGATGATCTGCTTGTCCTCACACACGAGCCCGACGAGCATCTCCTCGAGAGATCAGCGGTCGGCAACTTGCAAATACTAGCCAAGTTCCCCGAGCAGCTCCGGGAGCAGCTCGAAGAGGATCCAGACAGGCTGGGCCCATCCAAGCTCTCCAGCCAGGTTCTGGCTGTGGCGTACGCCGGGCGCAGTCACCTCAACTGGGCCGTGTTTCAGAACCTCACGCCCAGCGTAATCGCTGCGGCCGTTGCATCTGACGAGCTTCGGGGCGCGTCTGCGCTCAGCGTCTGCGCTGACCAGCTTGAGCTGGAGCAAGATGGAGTCCTTCAAGAGCTCACAGCGGCCGTGTCGCAGTGCACGGGCCTAGGACAGCTATGCCTGGTGCAGCGACCGAACAGAGATAGCGACGATGCTTCCGCTCGTCCTTACTCGCAGCTGCTGCTACTCTGGCAGCGGAGGGCACCAGAAGAACGAGGAGGCTTGGAGTGGCTCCACGGCAAAACCATCGACGCAGCCTGTGCCTTTTCGACATCCCTGCGCAGCCGCGAATGGCTAGCATTGTCTTCAACTATCACCCGCAGCCTTACCTCGTCCCATGCCCACATCCTTCCTGTGATGCACATGGTCCTGTTTGGCCACTACCAGGGCGGGGATGGCCCGGACGTAGCTGCAAACGACGTCCAGCCATACCAGAATTACTACACCATGAACAATACCCTGCTAGATGCTGAGAGTTTCGCCGCCCGCTTCCTGGCCTATCTTTCGTCCTTGAGCTCTGGTTCAGATTCCGACAAAGCCATTCTGCAATTTGCATACCCCGGGGCCTCATCGTCATGGTCAGGTCAACTCGGTGTCATCCCCATCCCAGCGGGATTTTTGGATTACGACCTCCCGCCCAACGACCCGTCGAGAGCCAAACTCGGCAATATACATCCCGGCAGCTGGGTGATACTGGTGGGTTCTTCGGAACAGATCTCTGATCATACTGAAACGGTGGTGGACACGCCATCAGAACCTGGTGGACCACCGCCACTTAATTCTCCACGCGAGTACCACGGTGACACTAGGCAGCCCTCTGCCAACATCGAGGGCCGAGGAAGCCGCACGTCCAGGCCAAGCTACGACCCCGTCGCCGCGGACAGCTTTGCCTTCTTACATTACTCCTTTGTGAAGATTCGGCAGGCCTCTACTGAGAGTGTCGAGCAACACCAGCAAACTCCCACCCGCGTCCCTAATCGCGCCGAGGTGGTTGGCGGACTAACGGACTTTCTCCGTGAAACCGCGCCGCAAAGCGACATCCCCGCGTGGGAGAAACAGATCGGGGAGATGCAGAGGAGCCTTCGGACCTGGAAAGGCTCCATTGGAACGGGAAAACGCTACATCGACATCGGCATCATGCCTGAGAGCAGGACCAGGGCCTTGCTTAACCAGTTACTCTGAGCTTGGTACCACACCACTTGCAACAAATGTTTAATGTGAACATAACAGCGCTGCTTCAATTTGCTCTTGCTTCTTTTATGATTAATTTCCGGTGACATTTCGTGACATGGACAGCTATACGGATATGAGCTGTACTGTAACAGTTTAATATCAGGATCTCTGCCCCCCCCCGGAGGAAGTAATATATTGTACGCTCGCTGAAAGACATACATGCTGGCCTTCTATTTGCACACTTGGTTGACTAGCATGGTGAGCTGCGTTGTAAAATAGCGGCTGTCAGCTCTCTCCTTTCCTATCTAGACTAGATCTTGGCCACATCGCACGCGTCGTCGAGCACAGCGTGTACATTAACTACAGATAGACACATAACGTAACCACATCTCCTGCCCTATGCCTAACCCTACTCTTCGAAACAAGCAGTCACCGGCAGTTCGTAGTAGAGAACCCCCTCAAGAACCTGCAGGTCACACTGAACCGAGCAAGGGTTGTCCTCATCTTCAGGGTCCAACTCGAGAGGGGTGTAGGTCTCACCATTGATCGAGATCTGGAAGCCGCACTTGCCCCAGAATTCAGGGCCTTGGTTCACAAAGGTCATTTCGGCGTCGCAGATATCGGCCGTCTCCTCGTCGTTGGCCACGTCGCAGATCTCCGGGTAATTGTTAATGCTGCCACGGCCGATACCTTTGCCGTCACATGGAGCGCCTGGGGGAGTTAGATTCTGATTCCGCTGCGCTATGGAGCGATATTGGGAGTACACCTACTTTGGAAATAGACGGCGTGACCAAAAGTGGCATATTCACTGACCCATGATGCCGCGATTGTGCGAGCAACACACACTGGCACTGTGTCGACGGGGGGCTCGGGGGTCGCCGTTGGGGGCGTGCCGGTCGTCGTCGAGGTGGGTTCCGGGTCCTGCGGAGGAGGTGCTGGCTGGCCATGAGGGTTCTGGGGGTCCTTGGGGTCGTAGTAGTCCGGCGGATGAGGGACCTCTGGGTCCGGATCGCAGTAGTACCCCTCGCAAAGCTCTCCGCCGCAGTGGTCGTCGCCGGCACATTCCGGCGCCGACGGTCCCTCTTCCCAGTCAATCGTCTTGCCCGGGCCTTGGTCACCCGGCACATGAGGGCAGCTACCACCGTCGCCGCCAGATTGCCGCCGCCGCCTGGCCGGGTTACCCATCTGACCGGAAGTGCAAGAGCCCACGGACTCTCCTGGGTTCAGAGGCTCATCGTCGAGGTTGTCCCGGATGGTCGGGCAGTCCTTGGCCCAGTCTTCCGTGGACCCGTACTCGCGTAGACAGCTGTGCTCGCCAACCTGGCCGTTCCAGATAATTGGCCGCCTTTGTTCGGTGCCAACGGGGTGCTTGCTTACCGCGAAGCGGCGGGCGAAGAGTTGGATGAGCTTTTTGACGTTGCTGGGGCTGCTCAACTGGCTCTGCCACGGAGAGGGCACTGCGCGGAAATAACCGGCCAGGGCCGCGACTTGGGGGGCGGCTACAGAGATCACGCAAGGAATGTTAGTCAAAGCCATGGACAGTCGCTCCCAGGGGAACCCACAAAAGGAAGTGCCAGAGTCTGTTCTCATCGGCCTGCCGCCGAAAGACGGATCTCTTGGGCCTTGGATATCTTCCCCGGGAGCAAAGGCTGCGACCCACGGGGACCATTGCGAAAAGAAGCTCCGCTGGGTCTTGAAGTCCGACGAAGAGACTGCCATCAGATTGGGAATCCCCCCGTATTTGTCGTTGGGGTCCGCGAACTTGGCCGGGTATTTATTCACTGGGATCCCTTCCGCTAAGACGAGTTTGCCTCCCTCATTGTTCAGCTTCCTGTAGGCATCGTTACCGGCTGCCGCGACTAGGGCGACGTTTTCCGCGTCCAGCTTGGCTAGTAGGGTCCCTGCAGTAAAACGCAGTTGGTTAGCATGGCAACTGGGAGTCTAGAGGGTCGCTCCGACTCACGGAGTAACCTGAAAAACCTGTCCGGCAGTTTGTTCAGCTCATAGACAAAGCTCATGTTTACCACCGCCTTGCCCTGCCTGTTTTTGCTCTTAATATCATCCAGTGCGTCCATGAGCTGTGACAGGGTCTTTTCGTGCGGAAACCGATACCAGAACCGGACTCTGTTGCGTGGGCGCTCGCCGGCGACGATGACGAGGGTGCAAGTCGGGCAGATCCCCAGCTGGTTTCCCACCACCATGGCACCAACCGCAGACCCATGTTGCATCCCTGGTCCATCATAGACAATGTCAGGCCCGAAGACGGGTCGCGGGGTAAGCTGCTCGATGTTCCTGCCGCTGAACTCCTACAATCGTCCAACAATTAGCAGACAGGCCGGGGAAGAGTAGGGGCAACGAACCGCGTGCTGACTCCAGATGCCTTTCTCCCCAATCAGGTACACATACTGATCCCCCGCGTCGGCCGAGTCGTAGTGGAACGTGTATCTCCTCCCGGCATAGGGGGACGCCGGTTTGAAGCTCCCGCTGAGCGGCCCGCCCCATATACTGCCCTTTGCCAACGACACCTGCGAAGGCGACCAGTACTCCGTGTCTCTGCTGACATGCGAGCTTTCCTGTCTCTTGTCATGTCCCAACTCCACCTGGAACGTGTCATTGAGTGGGATGGGGTCGGTATCCAGGTCGGCCTTGGGCGCGCCTGCTGGGGCTTCCGGGTGGTACGGCGGCTCCCAATCGTGGGAGATGTCCGCGTCCGCCAGCGGAAATCCAGTGTTCCAGTTTCTCTCCTCGTAGTAGTAGGCGTACTCGACATCGGGCTGTGTGAGACGTTTCAGTTAGTGCCGTTCATAGAGGCCACGCGCGTCAGGGAGGCACAGATCAACTTGCCGATCGTCTGAGATCGTTCATGGTATCCTGGCCGAGCGAGGGAATCCAGTAAAACCCCACCCAGTTTTCCGAGTCCAGTCCGACCTCAACGTAATCGTCATACCCCTGCAGCAGGCTCGGGATATTGCCCACGTTCTCCGGGTCCTTGGGGTAGACGATAGCAGGAGCCGGGCAACCAGGTGGCGGCGGCACAAAGGTGTCGTCCTCGGCGGCCGTTGTTGCCATTGCGGGGAGAGGGCAAGCCGTTGCAGTGCTCGTGGTGGCCGTCTCCGAGCCTGTTGCGGCGCAGCCGTAGACTGTCGCGCAGAAGGATGAAGTCGAAGTCGCCGTCGACGTGGTTGTTCCAACCAGTGTCTCCGAGTGCGTGACGGTCGTGGAGCAAAGCTCGGCCGACTCGGTCTCACAGGGAGGCTCCTCGCTGTACGTGAGTTGGTTGTCATGGCCGACGCTAGATCCGGCGAAGTTAGCTGAGTGAGGAGCCGTGTGTGTCTCGACCAGGGCTATCTCTTACGTGATTTCCGGCCAAGGGGGCAGCGGCGGGTGGATGACGCTCCACTTGGGGTCCGGAGGGGGTCCTAGGATATCTGGAGGTGGCGGACCACTGCATTAGGGTAGAATCCAGGCATGTTAGCCCAAATATGAACCTCCCACGGGCGATTCCCCCTTGGTGCGTGTAGGTTTCTATCTTGGGGTGCAACTCACGGTGGGTAAATGCCAGGGGGCAGGCTCCATCGGAGCGATTTGACTCTTCCTCCACCGCAAAACTGGAGACCATTAGCCCGAGCTGCGCTTGCTGAATGGAAGGCACACCATACATTGAAGAACCAAAGGTTGCACGGCGTGATAATCCCACCGCCACCATCGTCGTCGTCGCCGTCATCATCCTCATTGTCGTCGTCGTCGTCGGTGCTGTCCTCAACAGGCTCGACAATGTAGGGGTCAATGGTCCGCCATGTGGGCAATGTCGTCGGGGTTGCCTGTTAATGGTGGCATTGCATCAGCACCTTTCACTTGATGGAACAGGAGCAAGGCAGTTACCTCCTCAGGCCATGGTTCGGCCGTTTCCGTAATTGGATTTGGAAATTCCCAGTCTTCATACTCCTCGTCGTCGCCGTCGTCGTCGCCGGCGCCGCTATCACCGCCAGATGGTGGGCCCTGGGTAACGGCCGGCCACGCAGGCAGAGTCAGAACACGCGTGGTGGTGCCACCCTCCCCGTCGTCCAGGCTCACGGTGACGGGGTCGATCGGGATACTGACGCCAACCCACAGGGAGCTGGTATCTTGACTCCGGCTGATATTGACGTTGGAGTACGACAACTCATCGGTCGTGATGACCGGCAGGTCAATGGTGATGGTGGTCGTCTGCGTCACGAACACGGTGACCACTTCGCCGTCCTCGGTGGTTTCGCTGGTGCGGCCGTAGAGAAGGGAAGTCGTGTACTCTCCGGGGTCGATGGTTGTCGGCAAGGGCAGCTGGCTGGGGGGAAAGACCAGCACGCATGGTGCTTCGCAGTAGGCGTCGGAATCCTGGTAGACGATCGGGTCCAGATAGACAGGGTCGCCGGTGTTGGCACGCCGCCCTTCCTATTGCGGCAAGGTTAACCCTAACCCCCCATCATCAAGGGAATGGACACTTACTCCTTGGAGATCAATGGCCCAGTCAGTTGTGCCACCGCAGTTGAGGTCCTCGTACTGGCCACGCCGGCGGTCTTTGGTCTCGTCGGTCATATACGCCACCCACTCGACGGAGTCATAGACCAGGTAATCCGAATCAGTTTCCTCGTCATACCAGGTTTTGATGGCACCGCCTTCCTCGAGGATTTCGTTGATCTCGAAATTGGAGATGTAGCCGCCGGTCTCCGTGCACCTGCCGGGCTTTGCGGGCGAATCGTTTCTTCCGCCGAGGAACGTGCCTGTTGATGGGTTAGATTACATACATCATCAGGGAATATCCTAAAAGACAAGATGAAAGGAGGACGTACACATTGGGCCGCGGCAAGTCGCATCAGCCATCTTGAACGATCTCCCGTAGCTGGTCACGCCCACGACAATCTTGTGCGAAGGGACGCCGGCCTTGGTCATCATGACTAGGGAGCCGTATGTCTGCGTTGAATTGACGTGGGACCGCAGACAGTTCCCTGCTGGACAACCCTCCATGGACCATTCCCTGCCCACGTCCCATTGACCTGTATACAAAGGCGAGTTAGTTGATGCATAACCCGGGGAAAAGAGCTCCAGCCCGCTGCACAAACTGACCATGAAAGTCATAGGTCATGTGGATGAAATAATCCACTACCGGGGCCATTTCCTTGACCGGGAAGCCCCTGAGATACCAGAAGGAGGCCGCCGTGGCAATCGAAACCGACTTGCCTGCGGGCAGCTTCTCCCGCACGAGCTTGAGAAACTCGAGGTAATTCTCCCCATCGTCCTCTTGGCCGGGCTCCGATCCCTCGATATCCGTGGCGCCAGGATACTCCCAGTCAAAGTCAAGGCCATCCAGGCCATTGTCGAGAGCAAACTGAACGACGTTCTCCGCAAAGGTCTCCCTATTTCCTGGCGACACCGCCAGGCGGAAGAGGCCCGATGTGCCAGGCGCGTTGGAGAATTCCCACCCGCCAAAGGACAGAATCTTCCGGTAGTCGCGGTCCGCCCTGATGAAGGCGTCCCACTGCTCTTGGTGGTCTTCTTTGATGATGACCTGCAGGTCGGACGTAAACTCCCCAAAGGCAAAGTGAATGTGGGTGTACCCGTCGGGGATATCGTCGACGTGCATGTGGAGGCACGGCCGGTTGTAGTTCCAGCCCTCGAAATAACCGATCTTCCTGTAGAGCTCCGGTCGCTCGTCATTGTTGACCATCTCCATGCCGCAGTTGTCGACGCACCCATTCTCGCCGGGGGCTGATGTGCCAGGATTGCCAGTCGAGGAGTTGGACGGGATGCAGAAGTCAACCGTGGTGCCGCACTTGCCCCAAACGTTGCAGCAGACATCTAGTGGGCAGGGGTTCAGCTCCGCGAGCTCTTCACCCTCCTTTGGAGGCTCTGTTCCCGGTACTGTTGGGCCGCAGTCCGCGTTCCATACCGACGCGGGCAGCGGAGGGGACCCTTCACTGACGCAGATCCGCAGACCTACCGTGAGGGCGCAGCCATTCCAGCCCCACGTCTTCTTGTTAAAGTCATAAAGATCCTCTGTCGTCAGTCCGTAGCTTGCGGCAATTGACTGGCAGTACTCGCCCTGCTGCACCTCGTGGTACTTACAGGACCCATCGGCGTTCGGGTCTGGCCGGACGTCTGGCAGCGTGCCCGACGAGCAGCACACGGGCTGGCCGGGCTGGATTGTGTTGCAAAAGTCCGGCGTGTCCTGGTTGAAGCTCTGGAGCGCCCTGAGCCCAATCCCACATCGAGCTGCCAGCGAGGTACACGTGTCGCCGCCCTCGACTCGGATGCTGCGGCACTCGGCTCTTGGATGGAGGTCTCGCACATGGCTGCGTCGCTGCGGCTCCGTGCCATTGTTGCTGGGGAACGTCCAGAGGGACGGTTTGCTAACAGACTGGATTCTCCCTTGAGGCCGTGCGGAGAGGACCTCGCCGTCGTTCCATGACTTCATAATGCTCTGGACGGCGTTGAAGTCGCCAGCTGGGTCCGCAACGACGCCAAAGATGTGGCTTGCCGTACAGTGGCCCGCGCAGATCTCGAGTGCCTTTCTTGAGGGGGGCGAGGCTGACTCTGGGTCTTTCAGAGTGGTGACCAACTGGTCGAGCATGGATGCAGAGGTCTGCATCAAGTCGACTTGGGACCCGGAATAGAGGCCGACGAGCGTGCCGTGGAGATAGGCAAAGATGATCTTTTGATTTCCACAGCTCGCGGCCTCCTGACTGAGACTCCTTCGGAGGGCTTCTGCGGCAGCAATCATGTCTTCGGATGCCCTGTCGCTGAGGGGATCGCGGGTGGTCTCGTACTGGGTCAGGGAGGCCGTGGCACTGGACGCAATGGTCGGGCCTACGCCACAGGCCGCGACATTTGCCGTGGCGCCAGCGCTATCACGCTTCTGCGGAGACGCCGGGCCAAAGTTTGTTCCACCCCAGGCATCTGGGGCTACAAAGCCGGAAGCCGTCAGGAAGTTGACCTCGCTCTTCGCGTTGCCCAGGGTGCAGGCGCGGATCGTGGTGTGGGTGGAATCGTCGTCAACGGGGGTGTAGAGGTTCAGGTTGAGCAAGAGTGGCTCGCTGCAGGCGGCGAACTCATCCACGCCGTGGTAGGAGAACCACTTGGTGGTATCCCCACTGGGGTCACAAGCGCTCGGGCAGGGGCTTTTGTTCAGCTGGAGGCGCTCAAACTGCGACAGGGTAGACGCCAGACCACTGGCCGCAGACAGCAGCACCAGCCTGGATGCCCACATCGTGCAGGAGAGACCGTACCTTGCAGAAGCCTTTTCCACTCCCGGACCACGGGGCGGGCGAGGCCTTTTATCACGCCGACCTTTCCATCTCTCACCATGTCGCAAGGTGCAGGGACAACCAATCTAACTGACTCGGAGATAGTAGGTACATGCGGCCTGTTCCATCCGGCTCCGGCGGAGGTTTGCCGGCTCACGGTACTAACTCCCATAGTACCTAATCTCCGGCGGGCAGGTCTGTGTCTGGCTCTCTGTCTCATGGATCATTTTGCGAGGGTGGGGAGGAAGACGGGGATGCGGAGGCCGGTCATCTCGCTTCGCACAATCTCGATGCTACAAGCGCGATCAATGTGCTATAGTCCCAGTGCATTACATATTAACCTGCATTCTAAGGGTGGCGACGGTGGATATCAATCTACCAATCATTGACTCCATGATGTTAGGTTGCATCCAAATTCAATATGATTGTTCTTCGCTTATATTGATGTTTGGAGAAGGCCATGGTCCGGACTTGTCCCAGATGCTTCGCCAACACCGTCTCTCCCCCTTCATAGGGCATTCGGATAGATCCCCGGTGCGCAATTTAACTTCTTTTGCCTATCCAGGAACGGGCCGCAGCAATGAGGCCAAGACTTCGGTCTCGGCGAGAAGACCAGACCCTAGCTAGGGCTGGACGCACGGGCTTTACAGGTCCTGGTGCAATGCTCCGACGCCATGTCTCCACCGTCCCTGCGCCGTTCCTGCGCCGGTTCCTGCGCCAGTTTCTGGGCCTGTTCTGGGCTGTTCCCAGATGATCCCATGGCCAACCACCGTGGAGCGAAGTCCCCACGGGTCCGGGGGGGTTGGTTTTGCCCGGCTGCATCCGCGAGGCAGAACAGACCATTCCAACGGGAATCACAACCACACACCCAGCGGCCCCCACTACCATGACGGCGGAGTTTCGACCTCGAAATCGGGACTAATGGCTGCATATAGGAGAGATTGAATGTAACCCTGCCTCCCGGTTCATGAATCATGGGATCCGAGCCGAGATGACATTGCCGTTCTGAGTAAATGAAGCAATCAAAGGTTGCTCGCAGGATGGAGGCATCCGAGACCGGTACTCCGTAGGCCGTCCAACTGCCGTGGATGGCGTGTCACAAGGGAACTTCTCACGATGGGATCCTGAAGCTTCCACCGTTCGCTTCGGAGATGGTAGGTATAAAGCATCCGATCATGCCCACTGCTGCTGCGAGGGGACACTGCGTTGTGGTTGCTCAGAGTACCGGCTTGTTACCGCATTGCCCCAGCACACTACAGTTGTTGACCGTCCTCTTTCCAAATGGCCATGCCTCCGTCTCGACTGGCCGGCCTTGTCGCCCTTGCCCTCGCCCTCGGAACCGTCGAGGGACGGCCAAGGTATTTCCTGAAAGATGCGACTCCCAATCTGCCAGCGGACCCCAACACCATCTCGACCTGCACCTGGTGGTGGGACAATGTCGACGGGGCCATCCCCTGTGAGGACATGCCGTTCGAATGGGGCATCAGCATGGAGGACTTCCTCCGCTGGGTCAGTTCAGCCCATGCCTCAGATCCCCACCACTCACTCACTGACCTGACGCGGACAGAACCCTTCCATCACGGCCGACTGCGGCAACTACCTGACCGGACGGTCTTACTGCGTCGAAGCCCCCGCTGGCG
Source organism: Aspergillus egyptiacus (assembly GCA_025688805.1). NCBI lineage: Eukaryota > Fungi > Ascomycota > Eurotiomycetes > Eurotiales > Aspergillaceae > Aspergillus > Aspergillus egyptiacus. Next base: position 24,680 of record MU628438.1, read on the forward strand.
GCAACGAGCCTCCCCCGACCACGACGACCACATCCACAGAGCCAACCCCAACGGACGGCAATGGCGTGGAGACGCCGCTGCCAACCCAGCCCGGCATGGTCGACGACTGCGACAGCTTCTACTATGTCGAGGTAGGAGACTCATGTGCCGCGATCGCAGCGGATAGCAGCATTACCACCGCCCAGCTGGTCGAATGGAACCCCTCCATCGGGTCCGACTGCACGGGGCTCTGGGCCGACACCTATGTCTGCGTAGGGCTGATCGGCGGGCCCACTGCCAGCCCTGCTTCCATCCCCGACGACCACCGCCACGCCTCCGGGGAACGGCATCCCCACGCCATCCCCGACGCAGCCCGGCATGGTCGACGACTGCGATGAGTTCTACTTTGTCGAAGTCGGCGATTCCTGCGCGGCAATCGCCTCCGAACACGGCATCTCCCAGTCCCAGTTCCGCGACTGGAACCCCTCCGTCGGCACTGACTGCGCCGGGCTCTGGGCCAATAACTACGTGTGCGTCAGTGTGGTCGGCCATAGCCCTGGCACAACAACAACAACGACGACGAGTACACCGCCAGTCCCGACGACTCCGCCAAACGGCATCGAGACCCCGCTCCCGATCCAGCCCGGCATGGTCGACAACTGCGATGCCTTCCACCTCGTGCAGCAGGGCGAAACCTGCGCGACCATCTCGGCGATGTATAGAATCTCCCTCGCCCAGTTTACTGCCTGGAACCCCACCGTCGGCAGCAGCTGCAACGGCATCTGGGCGGACGCATATGTCTGCGTGAGCATTATCGGCCACACGCCCCGCCCATCAACAACGACAACGACAACCACCGCACCACCGCCCACCACGACCGCGCCAGGACCCTCTCCCACGCAATCCGGTCTCATTAAGACCTGCACAAGCTTCTATCAAGCCCAACCAGGCGACACGTGCCAGACAATCGCGCGGCAGAAATACCCCTACATTAATTCCCTGCCCCTGTTCACACGCTGGAACCCAGCAGTTGGGTCCAATTGCAATGGCCTCCTCGATGGGTATTATCACTGCGTCGCAACAGAGCTCCACCAGCCCATGCCCGGCATTATTGACACCTGTAAGCGGTATCACCAGGTCAAGGCCGGGGATAGCTGCTGGTCGATTCAGCAGCAGTACGGGATTACGGCGGCTCAGTTTAATCGCTGGAATCCGTTGGTGGGCAGCTCGTGTGGGAGCTTATGGGAGCGGTATTTTGTTTGCACTGGCGTATGAAGCAAGATGGGCAGTTGATAGACAGACGAGAGTTTACTCCATAAGACCCGACCTTCATATCACATGGATTATACACACAAAGCAGGATAGAGCATTTCACATGTTGAAATATAGCCGCAGACAGATGTTACTCCATCACAGTTACAGTCATACAGTAGTTACTTGAACTATCTTTGTACCACTCTCTGTTGGACTTTGCTATCCTATTAGTTTATCAGGATTCGATCAGGGCAGGCCTCTCTTCAGTCCTTCACATGAAGTTACTCTGGCCGAAAAGGAAAAAGACTAGTTGAGTCGCAGCTCAAGCATGGCCGCTTCAGACCCAGGATCGAGCATGACTTTTGTGATCTTCAAGCCCGCGTCAGCCGATTCAACTAGGGCCGTCCATTCCTCCAGCGACCTCTCTTTACCTCCAAATAGGGACATCATGTCGATATCGTAGAGGATAGACGCTTCAGACGGTGATGAATCATGCATGACCTGGTCACAGATCAAGATCCGGCTTCTGTCCCTATCCATCGCTCTCGCAGTCTGTCGCAGGAGAGTGACGCAGGCGTTATCCGGCCAGTCATGGAGGATATGCCGGAAGAAATAAGCCGCAGCCCCTGTGGAAAAGAAAGATCAGTTTCCATATACCGGTCCCAGACTCTCAGGGCACTAACCGTGCATTGGCTGTGGGTCAAAGAAATCATGCTGCTGCATTTCGATTCCTTCCACCGCCACCGAGGAAGCATTAACATGGACGTCTTGCACAATGCATTTGAGCCCACTGTTTGGGAAGGACGTCAGGATTGCTTTTGCTACATGGCCCTGACCACCGCCAATATCGACAATGAGTCCGCCGTCTGCCGCTAACGTATCGAATGGATATAATCGGGAAATGGCATCTAAGGAGTTAATGTTGACCGCATGCATCGCTCGCGCGAACCGCTCCCCATGTCGTGGACTGTCGTCGGCAATATAATCCCAGAAGGCTTTCTTGGTCCCGTATGCGAGGTTGAACCCATTACTGACTCCGCGTCTCGGCTCACGGTACAAGGCCGCGGCGAGAGCATCGGGTTCCCGGCTGGCAGAACGGAAGCCCTCATCTAACCTGTCCGGGGGTGATTCACAGAAGGTCAGCATCACTGGTGTCTTATTTTCCTGATTATGAGGGGTCCAAACAAACCGATGGCAGACTAGATCATTCATGTTGGGCTTTCGCAAGACCAACGATATCTGAGTGTGGGAGTAGTATCCTGGCGCCGGCTGCACGAAGACATGTTTTTTGATAAGCACGCGCATTATACGCACTGTCCAGAGTTAGTCAGTACATGGGTTCACACGAACTGGTGGTGGCGTACCTAGCAGGGCTTCTTCCACACCCGCCCGGTTCGCAAGCTCACTCAATGCAATGGAACTATCGAGTGGAATATGTTCATGGACTCGGAGGTCGATCGCCACCTTGAGGCAGGAGCAGAAGTGGAACTAAGTAGTATATCCCGGTCAGCTTAGGCGAAGTGTGGGGTGGACTTCCAGGCGGGAGAACACACTTGCAAGGAACTGATGAGGAGATTCAGCTCTGGGTCCATTGTTATGGTATATATCGTTTGAGCCAGCTCAATGATGGCCTGCTTAGCTGCCTGTCCTTCAACCGACTTGACTCGGTGATGTGCGCTAGATAAGGACTGGAGAGACGGAAGTGGTAGATTTTCGTTCTTGAGACACTGCGTGTATGTTGACATAGCTTTCAGGAGTTGGCTTCCGAGGGCTTCGAAGCCATTACTATCTTCGCCTGCGGGTAGGGTGATATGGTCCCTGAGGGAAAACATTGACAAACTAGGGAGAGGGAACTGTCGGGGAGCGGTTGGCACTGTTTAATGGATAATATGAATGTAGCTCAGGGCAAGTGTCACATCACAGTCATGCAAACCTGGGAAGAGATGGCTGTATTTATGTGCCATTAAGTCTGCTATAAACATGTCTGGGGATGTTCAACAACCGCCCAGGTTCCATTCCTGCACCAGTCTGTGGATAATTGGGGCTTCTTGGCCATCCTACATCACGAGGGAGTCATTATCCAGACTATCCAGTGACACCTCTGCCAGATGTTGTGCAACCAACGAACCTTGCGGCTGGCGACGATGCTCACTGAACAGGGACATCCAGCAGAAGGCTGTGGGTGGAAGGGCATCGAGGCCCAGTTGCCGGTTGGCGTTATACAAGGCATTGAAGACAAACTTAGACAGAACATCATAATCAGGGCTCTAGATTTGTAGGACGGTGGCAGAGCTGCTGCAGGCGTCTGTACCAATCATAAACTGGCAGTCCAGCTGAGGTCGGGCCCAGGACGGGTGGAATTTCGCCAGCAGGGCTGTTGCTTCGCCCGGTCTCACATTGGCAATTCTGTTACCCAGTCAGAGGAATGAGACCATTTGCCTTGTGCTAGACCAGATCCAAGAACAGAGGGCGATGAGCAGAGACATCAAGCGCCTACCCAGTACCGAACCGGACGCCGGGCCCGCTAAAGATACTTGACGGCGATGTCATCATCGCAATCTCCCCGTGTATTGCACCAGGTCCAAAGCCGTGCGACTGGGACAGTAGTTGGGATGGACCGCCAACGTGTTAAATCTGCGGATGCCTTCGTCGTCCCAGAGCAGGATGGACAGCAGTGACGGTGGAGGTCCATGACGTCCGAAGATAATCGGATGCTTCAGCTAGTCAGATGCCGACTGTCCGCTTTCCATGTCGCCGTGGCCAATCAGTACTACTGGCTGAGTGGTGTTCAGGTTGAGGGGAAGTGTGCTGTGCTCTAGGAGGCCCGTGGGCACGCTCACATGTGTCTACGCAGGCCCATTGTCAGAGCAGTAGAAAGATCCTGTCATGTTGGTTCCTATGTATATGTGTCATGGTTTACTACTCTCTACGCTCGAAAAACTCTACTATGCAGGCTTGACATTCTTGTGAGATATTGCAGTGGTTCTACAAGCTCTACTACGTCACTAGACAGCTAACGTGACAGGGCCAGCAAGAAAATATCTGACCAAGGTATTAAACCATAAAGGCACCCTGTCAACGTGTCATGCTGATTGAATAGACAACGGCTGAGGCATGGAGAACTCTTATGGGCAGCGTATTAATATGAGCTAGCTATATATATATATATATATAAGGTAACGGCAGCGTGATAGCGCTGCCAGCGACCTTGCAGACACTTTAGACCTCTAGATCCAGGAAGCTATAACCCTCCAGCCGGCGCTGCCCGGGGATTCACAGTCTGCTTCGCAGTGCAGACAGCCATCAGGGCAGAGGCCAGAAAGCAGAACAGAACAGCAGAATCAAGAACTAATGAGATACCTGGATCAATATGAACTCCTCACTTGGGAATGTATAGGAAGGGGATAAGGACAGACTACTTTATATAAATATACAATGAAGTACTTATAATAAGACTTGATATAAGTAGTTTAGTTAGTAATTAACTTACTGAATTTATATTTAGCTAAGCACATGTACTTGGACCCCTTTTTTTTTTTTTTTTTTTTTTTTTTTTTTTTTTTTTTTTTTTTTTTTTTTTTTTTTTTTTTTTTTTTTTTTTTTTTTTTTTTTTTTTTTTT
>MU628438.1:29542-158732 GCA_025688805.1 Aspergillus egyptiacus
TTTTTTTTTTTTTTTTTTTTTTTTTTTTTTTTTTTAATTCTACAGTATTCTTATATTTCTTTTTCAAGGATTTTTTGACTGAATTTATCTATAAGATGGATCCTCTCAGAGCAAGCTGGTGGCGAAAATAGTAGAATGCTGCAGCTAAGGAGAGTGCTAGATGCTGTACTCAGCAGTGCTGGCCTATATGAATCAGGTCTCAAAGAGCATAAGACAAGGATATGTATATTTTAGATATCTATACCAAGCTTAGTTATAGATATATAAACAGGCTAGACGTATATAAGCCTGGCCACGGCTGCCTTTCAGCATCTTTATTCTAGCTGACCAGGTTAATTGCGCATATGCAGAGTCGTCCTTGCCCAGCCTTGCCCATGATCTGTGTGAGCACAAAATAACCAGCTCCTGGTGACAAACCTTTTTAACAAAATGCTTACTGATCCACTCAACATTCCCTCCTTGATTCCCACGCGCTGTTCTCAAGCCAGGCAACGCTTGGCATGAAATAGATTATAAGCGGGACTTTTCAGTGATCAAACATCCCTCCTAGCCGCAGGCCATAAATGGTTAATCCCTGCCCATTCGAATTCTCTCACGTTTGTAGATATTAACAGCCCCGACTCTGCTCCATTCATGTCGGTCCAATGATGGTTTGAAGGGCCGTTCCCTAAAAGAGTGACTGAAGAAGCGTGCATGCTTACCATCCAGCAAGTGCTGATAGCCTACATGGTCTGGAAGAAATGGCTATGAAATCAATGATATTAAAAGCCTCTGTGAATCGAGGTTGAGTTATGACGTGCTGCGGCTGGCAGAGCGCAGACTGTCCAAGGCTTCTAGAGGATGATGATAGCTGGGTCCATGACCATCTCCAACAGACCCTCCAAAATGCCACGGGACATGTGGTTGTAACTTGTTCAAACAGCATAAGCTCCAAACTACAATCAGATGAGGCCTCTCCGGTATCAGGCTGTGATAAAAATAAGAGCCAATTCTTACAGCAATTAATTTATGCTCATTAGTATATCATATATCGTTGGTAAGCCACGTTTTCACTTCAAGCAGCAGGCTTACGCTGAACTGGTATTAAATATCATAAACAGGCAATATTAACAAGATCAGGCGCCGGTCGTTTCAGTGACGCCTTGCGGAGAAAGGCGTAGCCTCGCTGAAAAAGCCTTACGCGTCGTGCCAAGGGCGGTACTATAGCCCGTTGATGATATCGTCAGCAGCCTTCTCGGCAACCATGTATGTTGAGGCAGCAGTGAAGGTGCCCGGGATCCGAGGGTAGACCGAAGCGTCCACGACGCGCAGACCGGACACCCCCCGGACGCGGAACTTGGAGTCCAGGACGGCCATCGGGTCGCCATCGGCACCGATAGGGCAGGTGGACGAGGCGTGGTGTCCCCAGGCCGTGTCCTGGATGTAGTCGTGGATCTGCTCCTCACTTTGGACGGCCGAGCCGGGAAGGACCTCGTCGACGTCGACAAGTTGGCGGTCGAACGCATCACGGGCGAGCCCAACCGCCTCGGTGATGGCCTGGAGATCGGACTGGTAGTCGCCGACACCCGTGTCGAAGTAGTTGAAGACAATCTCGGGGACATCCAGAGGGTCGGCGGAACGCAGCGTCACGGAGCCGGCGGTGTTGCGGGGATGGGCCTTGAGAATCGCCCAGGAGAAATAGTCGTGCTCCACACTGATGTTCACCGAATAGCCCGGGAAATAGCCGCGGAAGTTGACGGGGCCTCCGAAGACAAACATGTCGTAGCTGTCGTCCGCGGTCACGGAGCTCTTGTAGAGCATGGTGGCGGCGAACCCGGAAGAAGAATAGATGCCTCGGTCACCCAGAATGGGGCTCTGCCACCGGTCGACGCAGGGGTCTTCCTGCCCGTAGAAGCCAAAGGTGCATCCGTCCAGAACAGAAAAGTCGCGGGGGGTGCGGCCCTGGACCACGATCTCGTAGTGATCCTGCAGGTTGGTCCCGACCCCGGGCCGGTCTGCCACCACGGGGATGTTGAACTGCCTCAGCTCGTCGGCCGGACCAACCCCGCTCAGCTTCAGCAGCTGGGGGGAGTTGTACACCCCCCCGGAAAGGATGACTTCACGCGTGGCGTTGACGGAGCCGGGGACACCGGGTGCGGCGAACGGGTGCAGAGGGCTGGCCTTGTAGAGATACTTGCCGTCCAAGAACTCGACCCCAATGGCCCGAGGAGGGGTGACGGTCTCATCGAAGACGACCCGGGTGACCTGGCAGTTCATGCGGACGTCGAGAGGGTACTTCTTGGAGCCGTCGTCGTTCTGGGCGTCGCGGACCGCAATGACGAACTCCCGGGGACCGTTGCGCTGGCCATCGTTGGTCGCAATGGGGACCTGGTAGAAGCCGGGCTCGGTGTCACGCTCCCGGGAATCTTCGTTGGCGTCGCCGAGCAGCAGGGTCCAGAAGTTCATGAGGATGTCGGTGACGTTCCCCAGGGCGAAGGCACCGCCGGAGAGTAGACTGAAGAGCTGAGTGTCCTGGATAGCCAAGTTCAGGGGAGCCGTCTCCGTATGAAGCCATCCGTCATACCCGTGGCCCCTTTGCCCCGGAAGCAGGTAGCCGTTGTTCTCCAGGCGGGCAAAGTACTGGCGCATGTTCTCCGGGGACCACGACGCATCCCCGGTGAGGGTCGAAATGTAGTCGAAGTCGGACTGGTGGGGGTAGACGGTGATCAGGGCGTTATGGGCCGTGCATCCGCCGAGGGTGCCGGTACGCGGATACAATGTGCCCTTGACGACAGAGCCCTCGGGGGGGTTTGGCCCGGTGTACTCTTCGCCGTCGGGGGTCTCATAGGTGGTTTTGAAGTCACGGCGCTGTCTCTCGTCATCCTGGTAGTGGCGGACGAAGAAGTTCCATGCAATCTCCGGGTCCTCCGAGGCCAGAGCAGAATAGGCCGGGATTGAATAATTCAAGCTTCGACCTTGGTCATCGCCCGCCTCGATGAGAAGCGTCCTGTGGCCGGCCAGGGCCAACCGAGCAGCCAGAGGACCACCCCCGGCGCCGGATCCCACCACCACATACTCGTAGTCCTCGAGCCCCACGGCGGTTGTAAGGCCAGCAGAGAATGCCAGGAGGCGGACTATCTGCTTGGGGAGCATGATTAAGAAAAAATAGAGAAAGAAAAAAAAAAAAAAAAACTCGTATTAAGTGGGATTGGAAGAAACCCCGGGGGGGTGATGCTTCTTATAGGCCTGACCACAGCACTGGCCCTCGACGACAGTCTTTTCTGAGACCCGAGTGGCAGGGGAGCTGAAAACAGTCCCTGAGCGTTGCCATTTCGATTGATACTGTCCATTCTCTGCACGTACAAATAGCGTCATATACGGTCGGATGCAGAGAAATCCTGAAGTCTGTGCTCCTTTGCTGCTTCTGGACAAGACCCTGGCCAAAATTACTAGCGGCGAGTATGACGAGCTGCATACGGACGGCAGTGGATCTCCTGGACGCCAATGGCTTCAGCTGCTGTTGGTGACGGTCCCGACGATCATCGCCAGCGGTTGGTGCTGATTGGCAACGCAGTCTCGACGGCGGGGGGTTTCCGGTAAACGTGACAATGGATGACATGCGACTAGATGCACTTCGAGAGGCCTGTTTGACGGCCATGTTCTCAACTGCTGGCGGGACTTTTACTGTGGACTGCTCGTTGGTACACTGTTTCAGTGGGTGGTCTTGGTCAAGATTCTCCCGCAAACTGCAATCCCACGTACATAATCTTGAGGAGAACTGCAAATGACGAGGAGGTTCACTCCATGAAGGCTCAGGGGCTCAGGGTCACGAGAGCGGGCAAAAGACAGCAAGGTGAACCGACTATTGTTGACTACTACGGCGTAGGGTTGGGGATCCGCAAACTATTGAAGTCAAGGGCCCTTCGCGGGGAATCCGGGGTTGGATGGACGATCCCCAGGATCCAGGGAAGAGAGTGTCCACTATTGAAACTGGGTTTTCACGATGGGTCCGATCTGATCAGTCTGTGAGGTGATCTCTTCCTCTGTAGACTACTTACTGCCGTGTCCAGTTCTTTCTGTCGACGAGCCTGGATCGAGCAGATAATAATGCTTTGTATACGGAATTTAGTCCGCATTAAATCGGACTCGGTAAGCTATTACCGGCAGCAGTCTACCAACATGGTCTTCTTCATTCCTGCCGTTAGCCCTCTTGCCCTTCACCGGTGGGAATGTGAGTATAGAAGACGCGGGATGGCAAACCCCTGGAGATTGGAATATTACAACACGCACGGACGGGAGATGAGCGAACTGATCAAGAGAATACCGCCATGGGCTTTGCATCCTGCACGCTCGAGAACCCACGGGTGCTCCATCCAGGACGCCTCCATGCAGTGCCAGCCCACCATCGCCGCCAGCAGTGTCGGACAGTGCAGAACTAACTGACTCGCGTCGGCGCCATGCCTCGCGCGTGGGCTGCTACCCTGGATTCCCTCCTCCAACTATTTATCCCATGTTAGCTCGGTTGATACATATGCAAATATATAAATTCCAAGCGAGTTGGAGAATAAGCGCCACATATGTCAGGGTGCAGGCCCGACGGGTCTATCCTGGACTTCTACCTACCTGCATAACCTAACCTGGCATCTTTGACGCCACCCCAGTGAGCTGAAAGCTCTCCGGTGCATTATTAGGTAAACTCATTCATGGTAAAGACCAGGTCACCCGGCCAGCCTCGGGCTTTGTGGATTCTACACGTATGAGATGAGCCGCTGCCTACTTTCGCCCACACGCTGCTGGGTTGCTGGGTGGAGGAGAGAGATGAAAGATACTTAGCGTAGTGCCTGCCACTTGTCGTCCCATGGTCTGTGCAAATTGAGGCGCCCAGTGTCAGCTCAGATGACGCATATAACAATTAACAAATGTCTCAGTCTAGACCCTGTGTCGAGCGTGGCGCTGCTGGCCTAATAGAGCATCAGGCTCTCCGGAGGCAAAGCGTGCCAGCCGTTCGAGGGTCACAGACTCGATGCGCCCGGTGGCATACCGGTTCAAGCACAGTCGACCAAGGTCAGGGTCATGGCAGGCATGTCGAAAGTTGTATCTGACCTGAGGATTTTCCGGAGATGCCGGGCACGGAAGTGCACTGTCATGGAGCCGAACTGCAAGATCTCATTTCCACGTAGATACATCCAACGTCCCATCATGCGCAGGACGCACCTGGACCCCATCACTGGCTAATCGACATTCAGTTCCGGCCCTGTCGTTGGCTGATGTTTGAGACACTCAGCAACGAGACTCCATCCACAGCCCCAAGAGCTGCATTCAATCTTACCTCATCCCTCCCTGCCCCATCGAGACGCGGCGAGATTCTTCGGCCGAAATATGCTCGGGACGCCTGACCGGTAGTGATGGGAGGATACTGGTAGTTCAAGTGCGCATAGGGCGTGCAGAGTAGAGGGAGAGACTGTTGGCTGTGTGGGCTGGGGCCGGGGATCTCACCTCCTTGCTTCCCTCATTTCGGGCAACCAGGTCAGCATATATAACAATACTGCATGAGTCGAATGAATGATCATCTCGGATAGCGCTCGATCCAGCCCAATGCAGATCACTCAGCCCTCCTCAGCCTGGGGATCGACACAATCGACAAACTCAACCCTGGCTCAGCCCAGCTCCAGGACTCGGCGTAAGACTGTCGGTTCTATAAGAAATGGTCATGCCATTGTGGCTTCGTCACCTTCGTCGCATTTGAGATCCAATTTCTACGCACCTCCATACTCATCCAAGCCCACCGAACACAGGTTACGTGTCTGCAAAGAAGACCACACGCGATGCACTTCCTCACACCCCTTACCGTCGCCCTAGTCTCTCTCACCCCCGGCGTCTTCTCCTTTAAAATCCGCGCCTTCTCCGGGTCTGACTGCACCGGGAGTGCCCACGAGATCAACGTCTGGGACAACACCTGCCGAGACACCGACGTTCCCGACACCAAGTCCTTCCGCGTCCTCGCCTACGGAGCACACCGCCAGCGAGCAAACTTCTACCGATATGGCAGTTGCATGGACGAACGGCAGGGGTGGTGGGCGGATGGGGGAAGCGATACGTTCTTGATGGATGAGTGTGTGAACTTGCCGTGGACGGCGACGGCCTATGGGTCCATCTCAGCTTAGCGGATGTCAGAACAGTTGGCGATATGGCTGCCTTTATATTGACAGAACTGACATCCACTGGGGTCTCTCCTGGCCCGCACTGCTCTGCGTCTTGGTATCCCGCACGTATTGGAGTAGTAGACGGCTGCTTTCGGGGTGACAATCCAGGGATGATTAATCCAAATGAGGGAATGTGGAGGCATAAGCAACCTGCATAAGGACCCTTGGCGAAGGGCCTTGGCTAGTCCGGTTCGAAGACATGCTCTCCAGGGCTGCGTATTCAAGCATCCAGAAGGAAGAAGCTGGTGCCCAGAAACAGCCCTGGGATACTGCAGACGACACACGCGCTGCTAGGCAAAGCAGGAGTAGTCAGATCAACCGGTATCGTCTATTGATCAACAGCAGGCGGAATGATCGTCGTCAGCAAGTTGCAGCCGTGGACACCATCTGGAACGCAGTGGACCCGTAAGCCAATTGCATGCTCAACCTGGTGGCCAGCCCTTCACTTCCATCTTCATGCGATATGCGACTTGGAGTCTCATCGGTAAGTCCGGAAGGAGTTCAGTTTCTCGGGTGCTATATCATTCTATAACGGCGCAGCTTTCTCTGCCACCAGGTTTGGTTTGATGGAATTCTCGAGGAAGTGAAAGGCTGATTTCAGGGCCAACCTCCGAGTGATCTATTGATGGCTGAGCCGTACTACCTCGTTCTGAAGTGTCTTCTGGAATGGTGGATAGTCCTTGTCTCACGGGTTCTGGAAACTCGCAAACAGGCAACACAGGCCCAAAGATCAACAGCCTGCCCCCACTGTCTTCTCCCGTCCGTGGATCCGGTTTACTGGCCGTGCTGATCACTCCAAGGCCCTGAAGAGTCGCTATAAAGCCGCGGTGCCGCCAGACTTGAATTCCAGCTTGTATCACTACGATCCTGTCACACTGCCCAGAAGAACCTCTCCGAGACGCTTCCTATACACACCTTCACACACGCTATGGCTGTCAGAGCTGCTCTTTGGTCCCTAGCCCTTCTTCCAACCGCCTGGGCTCTCAACCAACCCTCCAGCATTGTCATTCCCAATACCCGTGATCCCTCCACCAACAGCACGTTGGGAGCCGACACCTTCACCGGAGACGCGTGGATCGATGTCGGCCATGTCGACAATGACACCTGGATCGGCCACGTCATGTTCACACCCTCCGCTCGAACCTTCTGGCACCGCCATGAGCAGGGACAACTGCTCAAGGTCATCGCCGGCTCGGGCTGGGTCGCCGACCAAGATGGTTCCCCCCAGGCCCTCCGTGCTGGAGACACGGCATGGTGCCCCCCGGGGGCTGTTCACTGGCATGGCGCTGATGTTAGAAGCTACATGATCCATCTGGCTGTGGCGCATGGCAGCACCGAGTGGATGGAAGAGGTGACAGACCAGGATTACGCACAAGCTCTTCGCCTGGCCCACACCCACGAGTCGACATAAATACGGACTACTAGGCAATGGATCTCCCCCGGGGTTCGGGTATACTGTCATCTGCGTTTACCCTTGGGCTACTCTCTTTATCTCTTAACTCAACCTGAATGTATCTAAACCACAGATATATCTATAGCTGAGCTTAAGAGTAGTACTTGGAGACTAGACCTGTTATCTGGCAGCAACCACTACAGTGTCTTATGAGACTGCGGTGCTGAGACCTTCACTATTACAGGAGATATTTTTATGATTACTGCTCTCTTGCGTTCTTTTGTTATTACTGTAAGTAAACATTATGCTGTATGCCCACATCGACGGGACAGGGTCACGATCTTGCACTGATAGCGAAATGATCGATGGAGCTGAAGAATGATCACGTCGGAGACTGGGTGGACGAGCTGCGGTTCGATACTGTGCATGGTTGTGCTCTGTACTCTTAGCAACAATAAGGTATATATCTAGAAGACAAGGGAAATGCACAAGGGGATGCCAACCACTGTACTATACTCCTTCCAGACATGCTTTGGCCTTGTATGGATCATATGTCGGCATAAAGCTCCTCAATGTGATCAAATAATCGAATCTCCCTATAGCGGCCAAATTGGCATAGCACATGGCTGAATTGTGTCAACTACCTCGCAGAACTTACGCCAGGTAGTGGTCCACATATGCTGCCTGAAGCATGTAATAAAGAGACTTTGGAGTTGGCAATGGGCTGGTTCTGGGTCTGTCGGCATAGCACACATGCAGGAAATGAGTGCCATTCCGACGCAAGCATCGCAGAGTTGATTTTCGCCAGAGACTTGTAGCTGTATATGTATCTACATAGTGCTGTGCATCTGTATAGTCCTGTGGTGGCTGGTTGACAGCTGTAGATCTCAGGCGCCAGGTCTTTATATATTTAATCTACATACATCGAAATAGAAATGATATCTATTAGCGGTACATGCAGACAGTGGCTTATGACATAATTTTTCCATTTATGGGATATATTTAAGGAAATAGCTTTCTCGAAGCTCTATAGCAACAGGCGTATGGAACTAGTACCAGGACGCCGTTAACTCGCTTGCCTGTTTGGAAGCCAGTGGGGGTTTGATCCCGAGGCCAAGGAGGATAGAGCCGGTGGAAGGCGAGGATATGTGCACTGTGACAGGATCAATCTTTGAACTATTGGTTTGAACAAGAACCAGGCACGTAGTCTAGCTTGCCCTGGGATAGAGACTGTTTTATTTACAACCCCGGAGGCTTCTAGGGACCGGTGAGAAACAGGAGCGTGAGGACACTGGACGGAATTCATTTCGATAGGCATTTGACCAGGCAGGATTGCAGGGGTACCTGCAGAACTTCCTGGAAACCAGCTACGTATGCAATACTCACAATGGATGAGCATTGGCCGAACCATTGGGTCTGGTCAAGAACAACAGGAAGATTCTGTGGTTGTCTACACTGGACAGCCCCTCGGAGGTTCGCCCTATTAATAAGGATGCTTCCTGAAGAGGCTGGTACAGTCATGGCCTGCAAACCCCTCGGGATGAGGGGTCTAAATACTTCGTCAAATACGAGATCGGGGAAAGACATGCAGCAGTAGTTGACACTATCATGGAGTCGCACAGCTGAACAGGAGTATAGAATAAGAAACATGCAACCATCTCTGACATCCACCATGTCCTGTAATCCCTCGCCTAGCCATAGGCCCTCGGAGTCGAGCAGCTGTTCCACTCATCAGCGACTAGAGCCCAAATTACCATTATAGCACTGTCACACATACCGAGCAATTAGTGGGGCTCGCAATGGTAGACAATGCCGCCGTTTGCGCCGCAGGATTCGGCTGGTTGATGGATATGGCACTCCTGGTCCGCCGGAGGGGAGACGCAGCAGTATTCACAGTCGCTCAGAGAAGTGCAACCAGGCTGAACGGCAGGACAGGCCAGTCGGGCGTTCAGGATTCCGCCGGGGAGCGCAAAGGCCATGACGGCGAGAGAGGGCACAATGGCAAGAGAGAGCTTCATCGTTGCAGTGGAGGTTGACTTGGAGGCCGGGATAATGCAGAGGGAATTCGTGTCTTGCAAGGAGTTGATAATGGACTGGCATGGAGAGACCGAGGGCTTTTATATTGATTTCTCGTCCATCATGCATACCCAGCCCAGCCGTCTTTCTTTGTACAGCTCCGCTCGCAGCGACAGCAAGCCCTCGCGAGTCGCAGTCGCTGGAGGCTTCTAGAGCAGTCGATATCATCAAGCAACCGGGATGAAGCGAGACGGAGATGTGATGCCAAGGGCTGTGGCAGCCACGATGTCACCTTCAGCCCGCCATCCAGGTACCTTGCTGGCGAAGATGGCAGGCCTGTGCCTCTCAACTGTCTTGCAGCCGAAGATAGCGGTGCACTTGGCGCTGCTTCGATGGCGGAATCCTTGCTGAAGCGGTCGACCAAGGTCCCCATATCCTGATCCTGCGTTAATATCGCGTACTTGGCGGGTTGGCATCTGTCCGCGGGTGCAGATTTGCAATCCTCTTGCAGGTCTCTCTGCAGGAACATAAATACTCGCTGATGCTTTTGCTTGGTCCCGGCGGACTGTCCCTGTTTCCACTAAAAACGACGGCCAAGATGATTTCCAATGGTTATGCCATTGTCCCTCTCCTTCCTCTGCTCCACAGGGGAGTCCTGGCCTTCCCCCAGGGGATTACTGCAGCGCCATCGAGTGACTGCACAGGCATCTCGACCTGGATCGGGCTGGAGACGCCCATTCCCAACTACCACGAATGGTCGGCCTCCATGGACTCTACTTACAGTGAGCTGCCCGCCACCGGAGTGAGCGCTACCGTCTTTACCACCGTCGTGAACCACGGCGGCCAAACTATCACCGCGTACGGGTTTTACGACTCCAATCACCTCTCGTCGGAGGGGTACGAGGTGCTAACGGAGTTGGTCACCACCACTGAACCCTGCGAGCCATCCGTGACCCTCCCTCCCTCTCCGACAGGGTCGGACTGCAGCCCGCATGGCGACCACTGTATGTTTCAACGGGGAGACAATTCCAGGAAGGACAAGGCAGTTACTGACGCTTGAGTAGGGCACTGTGAACCCACCACCCCGCCTTCCTCTGAAACGGAGCCTCCGACAGAAGAGGAATGTGAACCTCATGGGGACCACTGGCACTGTCCACCAGGAGTGCCGGAGCCAACAACTCCTCCTCCCTCAGAGACCGAACCACCTGCTGAAGAAGAGTGTGAGCCTCATGGAGACCACTGGCATTGCCCTCCAGGAGTGCCGGAGCCAACAACTCCTCCTCCTGCGGAGACCGAACCGCCCGCTGAGCAAGAGTGTGAGCCTCACGGAGATCACTGGCATTGTCCACCAGGAGTCCCGGAGCCCACGGATCCCCCGGCGGCGGAGAGTCCTACCCCTACCGGATCCCCCTCTGAGGAATGCGAACCCCACGGCGACCACTGGCACTGCCCTTCGGGGGTCCCCGAACCAACCACGCCACCACCTTCAGAGACGGACTCGTCTGAGGAAGCCCCGGAAACCTCTCCCTCGCCCCCGATGTTCACTGGCGGTGCGTCCAAGAGCGGCGGCTTCGCACTGAAGACGGCTTTTCTCGGCAGCTTGTTTGCTGGGATGGGGCTGCTGTACTAGTCTAGAGCTTGCCAGTCCAGTCAAATCGGATCAGTATAGAACCGGTTTACTACTTACTATCTTTCCTTCGCCTAGATACATATATCCTCTCGGTAATTTCCGGCTCGGCGTGGGAGTGTGGGGATAATGTCACTCTAAGTTTATATATATCCTGCTCTTGCACCAGATCTTCCCATTATTCAATTCAATTCATTCGTACTTGACGTACACAGTCCACTAAACTCTGTAGGGTCTAGCCATGCATTGCTTCATCAAATACGTTTCAGCTGTATATAAAAACAGTCAGTAGCACCAGGGCATAGGATGAGTCACATACGAGCCACACCATGATATCTATACCTCTTACCAGGACTTAGTCGCCAAGAGGATCTGATCCTGAGCTAGTGTCCTTCCTCGTATTCCTCCTTCTCAGTCATTCCATTGCCTTTCAATTGTCTGGCATGCCCGCCCTCGTAGAAACTCTTGATTCTTTTGTGAGAAAACCCGTTGGACGGACCAAGCCAGCAATACACTGTTGCACCTGCATCCCAAATGTAAGTGGTCATGTTAGTTATTGCCAGTCCCTTCCTCTGACAGGTTTCCCAGCCACGAACCCCCTCATCATGTCCGAGGCTGAAAACTGCCGTCCAATCTCCAGCCCAGCCACCTGGCGCTCGATTCTCAACAATGCCTCCGTTAAGAGCTGGGTTCTGTTCGAGAATGGAACTTGCGTGATTCTCATGGATCCCACGGCTGGCGATTTGGCTGAGCAAGCGACCGAGATCCTCAAAGAATGGGGCCCTGTGCATGCGGGGACACCGTCTGGAGACTTTAACGTCATCGACCTCGACGATGAATCAGGCGGCTATGTGGTCACTGGGCATCACAAGGACATCTTGAACTATGTTGCGGCTGACGAGGTGGGGGAAGGGGCGCCCAGTATGCTCGCCGGGTTAACTGGGAGAGGGAATCGCGATCTGGATGCGAGGGATTTGAAGGTCATTCATGTCGAGGATCACCGGGGGTAGTTGCTGGATACTGTTCTACTGTAGTCGATAATGGTCTTCCACTGGAGGGTTGCGTATGGGTTGTTGTATGTATATAAGTCATCGTTTTATTGCCATCCACCTCATGCTATCATGGTCTACGTTCATCAAGCCGGGGCTTAAATGGCCGAAGATACTGAATATCGCCTCTTCAGTTCTCGGTATATACGGGACTCGGGATCTCATCTCCTGCTACGGCGAATTCATCTACTTTCCCCGAGAAATGACGCAGGGCGTGGCCTGGATAGCGGACACTGTACTCAACCCCCTTAAGCATCCAGACTGTCGTAGAACGCCCTCAACCCTTCGAACTCCCGCTGAATGACGGCCGCGTGAGTCTCGCTCCGGGGAGTGATCTTGATTGGGAACTTCTTCGGGCAGACGAGGAATCCCCCCTCGTAGCCTGTTTCCACCGAGGTATCTAAACAGGCCCCTTCCTCCTGCTCGAGGTTAAACCCCCAAACGATCTTTGCAATGTTGATCTTCAACGAGGCCTCGGCCATTCGCTGACCCGAGCAGATGCGTCGCCCTGCGCCCCAGCCGTATGAGGTCTTTCGTTGCTCGGCGGCGATGTTGACACTGGCCTTGGTCCCATACTTATTCCCCCCCAGCCACCGGTCGGGATTGAACAGGCTGGGGTTGTCGTACTCGGTCTCGTCATGGTGGATGGCCCAGGTATTGGCGAAGAAGATCGTCCCGGCCGGAAAGACATAATCCTGGTAGGTGTCTGTCTGGGTGAGCATGTGAGGGATGCCGCCGGCGGCGACGGGCCTCCAGCGCAGGACCTGACGCGGGTTAGCAGAAGACACACGGTCTGGACGGAAAGAAGACGGCAATCCTACCTCGTGCATGCAGGCCTCGACATACGGCAGGTTCGGTAAATCCTCCATACAAGGCGACCGATCCAAGCCGCACATCCGGTCGACGTCTTCCTGGGCGCGCTTCAGTGCCGTCGGGTTCTCCAACATGGCCAGGAGAAAGGACAAGAGCGTGGACGAGGTCGTATCAGATCCCGCCTCCATGAGAATGCCACCCAGATATGTGGTGTGCTCATCGTCGAGGTGATTCTTGCCCTGCTCGTCGATCAGTTTCTCCATGAAGCAGCCCGTCCTCACCCCCCGGCGCATCCGTTCCTTGGTCTCGTTGTACAGCCGGAAATACAACGCGCGCTGGTCCCGTCGGATTTGGCGTGCCTTTGCCTTCCACGGGGCCAGGCACTCAGGGAGATATTGAAGAAAGCTGATTCCGTCCACCGGCGGCGCGGCCCCCGGTTCCAGGAGAGCCGTGAATCGGTTCTGCACCTCGTAGAGCGCCTGCACCTTGGGCGAATCAAAGCTGGGGCCCCGTTGGCCAAAGACGGATGCGAGAATCACCGCGGTCGTGTACCGTTGGACATGCTCATAGTATCGGTCGGGGCTGCGGATCAGATCGTATGCGGTTTGCGTGGCTTCGGCTTCTTGGATGGGGAGCACGCCGGCCAGCTCGTTCGGCGTGAAGAGGCCCTGCGCCGCCTTGCGAAGGGCTTTCCAGGTGTTGCCGTAGGGAGCGAAGAGAATGTGGGTGTGGTTCTTGCAGATCAACTCGTTCGCGATGTAGTTGGGAGGCCGCGAGGAGTAGATGTTGCCGCGCTTTTCAAGGAGCCTAGCAGGAGACATTCCTGTAAGCAAAGTCCAACCTGGATACCGCGTTCAACTTACTCCTGGACGTCTCTCCACCGATTCAAGACCACGACGTTGGCAGGGCCGAATTTGAGGCCGAGTATAGGGCCGTACTGCTGGGTCCATTGGTGAAAGCTGCTGCGGTCAGTTCCATTCAGTTCCCTCGGACGCACCATTCGGGAGCAGTCACTGACAGTGTGAAGGACTTCGATGCCGGGATCAGATGTAGATTGCCTAGCCAGGGGAGAGTCCTGGGCCCTGGGGGGAAGTGCCTTGGCCGCAAGCTGGCCCAGGCATATGGCGCCAATGCAACAACACCTGCAGTGAGGACGGCCACGGTCAGAGAGGCCAGCAGGATGCCGACATTGGTGGTCCAGGGGAGTTCATCGCTACCCCGTGGCAGATCCATGACGGACGTCGACCTGGTTTGCTAAGACTTCAGGCGACAGGAGGAAATGGGCAGCGGGAGAGCGGGCTTATTACTGCAATTAATTAATAATACCTGCTGGCACCCTGGACAACTCTGGGCTTACACACGTCAGCTGCTCCACCGTCGATGTACAGCAGGATCGCACCGGTGCATTCCTATGCTCCGAGTTCAAGACGCCGGGGCCTTTTAATCCCAAACGCCGATTCACAGCTGCCAGGAATCGGTCGTCCCCCGGGTGGAGCATGGGCGTTCGCGATGCGACCAAGTGGGCCGCGGTTACATTGACCCCCGGCACTTAGTCTCCGTTTATATTGGGCCTAGATTACTCCATAAATCGGAGTGCAGATGGCTTTGGGGGCCGGAAGGTGGAGGCCATGCAGGGGAAATCCATAGTACTGGAGTACCAGGTAGAGAGATATCAATATCAGCTAAGTCGCAGCCGCTGCGTCCCCTGAATATGAATTCTATCCGAAGTGCTTCTCCCCCAGTCATCCATGTGTCCTGACCTCGAGGGGCCTGTCCTGGACAAGGCACTGCCGGTATAATGGCCCTGAACGCAGCGCAGAAGACCAATCTCAGTGTGACCTGGATCCTGGGCGGCATCGCAACGGCCAGCGTCGTCGGCCGCATGTACGTGCGTTGTGTGCAGCAGCGGAATCCCGGCTGGGATGATTTGGCTATGATGATCTCCTGGGTATGCTGCGAGCATTGGGACCTCATGCAGGGGTGATTCTTCTAACCTCGAAATAGTGCTTAGCAGCCACATCAGCATCTCTGGCCTCTGCTGGCGTCCACTACGGCCTCGGGGTGGATCTGCATGCTATCCAAGACCCGTCGGACCGAGTCAACGCGTTGAAATATCTGACCCTCGCCCCCAGCCCGAGCATTCTGAGTGTGGTGTTTGGCAAGATCTCCATCGTTCTGCTCTTCCACCGTCTGCTGGGCGTTTCGATGTCCCGCTTTGTGTCGGTGATGCTCTGGACTCTGATCTGCATCACCGTATGCCTGTCGGTGGCAGCCGTTGTTGCGGTCCTGGCCTTCTGCATGCCAACCGCCTCGATCTGGGATAAGTCGATCCGTCCCAGCAGATGCATGGCAACAGAGACCCAGCTGGGCATTGGACTTGCACAGGCTTGTACGTTCGCCACTAGCTCCCCTCTGAGAACATCGCTCCAGGTTCTGACCCCGCTAGCGTTTAATGCCTTTACCGATTTCATCTTCGGCCTCATGCCCGCCTACAGCTTCTGGAACTTGCAGATGCCGCTCCGCCGCAAGATCGGCCTCATTGTACTTTTCGGCGCGGGCGTCTTTGGCTGTGTGATTACGAGCATCAAAGCCTATCAACTCCGCAATCTGCCGGGCCATCACAACCTGACCAGTCCGTCTCTCCCTGGGTTATGTGCTTTGGTTACATCTGGCTGACATGGACTTACCACAGAGTCTTGGTCGCCTATCACGATATGGAACACGTATGACCTCTCCATTCCCTATGGTTACGTTGTGCAGATCCAGGCTAACCGAGTCCCACGCGGTGGATTCCCAATCTCTCCAGTGCAGAGGTGAGGAAAGATCCCTTTTGCCTTCCATCGTCAGAGCTAACTCCCCATCCTGCTCAGATGTTTGTCCTGATTACATGTGCGAATATCCCCATCGTCCGGTCCCTCCTCCGCCGCCTCGTCCATATCAGATCGTCCCCACCCCCTTCATACCCGCTCCGGTCTACGCCGCAGAAAAAGTCCCTTTCACGACGTGCCCAAGGAATCTATCTCTCCATCGACAATAGCAGCTCGACGCGGACCAGAGTGTCCGCTTCCCGTGGAGAGGCACGCCACAGTGTTGACCGGATGTACCCTCTGACCCGACGGGACAGCGGGCCTAATGCAGGGGACGAAACGGAGAGCCAGGAGGGCATCGTCAAAAAGGCAGAATTTACTCTGAGTTATCATGAGGCTAAATAGAATACAGTCCCTAGACTGGCTATCATGCGGAACAGTTTACTCCCTTGGCACCACTGCCGTTGCTTAATGTATAGCCCAACACAGCATCGACGAACTTCTTTAGTCTCCATTATGACTCTATCCCAGATGCAGGCTTCAGATATAACTTGGCAAGCTGACGGATGTTCTTCCTCCGCGTCGTGATCGAACACGTACAGATCATGCTCCATGCCTACGGTAGATTCAGCGACGTGCAGGGGCAAGTGTTGCCGAGGGCTAGTTGATGGAACTCCTAGACTCCAGGCTGCCGATAGGCTGTGACAATGATCCTAGAACCGTGTTCACATTTCCTAGAGGGGGGGGGTGCCGAGGTTTCAGGGATGATTTCCCCGCAACTGAGGATGCAGCACTGCGGGGTTGATGGTGGCCATGACGGGGAAATAATGGACCAGGGGGTCTATATTACAAGAGGCGCAGTTGTTCTGTCCCCGCTGACGATCTACAACGGTCTACAGAGTCACAGTTTGGATTGCAGAAGGCACGATGACCGGAACCAACATATCCATACAGCGGATCCAGGACATATCAGCCGAGTTCCTGAGCCATGCCCTGGGCCGCCGAGTGGTTAGCTTCTCCTGCGCACAGATCGGAACAGGCCAGGTCGGCGAGTGCCATCGCCTCCGCTTGGAATACGCCCCAGACGAAACCGGACCTGCTACGGTGGTGGTCAAGCTGGGCGCCTCCGGCCGGTTGAGTCGGGAGTCCGGATGGAGACTGGGGATCTATGAGCGCGAGTCGCGCTTCTACGCAGAAGTGGCCCCGGCCCTGGATGCTCCAACCCTGGCCAAGTGCTATCATACCGTGGCTGACCGCGATCGCGATGTCTTTCACATTCTTCTCGAGGATATCTCACCTGCCACGGTGGGAGATGAGATCACGGGGGCGTCGCTAGAGCAAGCCCGGCTGGCTCTGTCAGCCCTGGGACAGCTACAGCGGGCCTCGATGGCCATCAGCCGCCCTGAGTGGGTCGACGCCGGGGTCGGAGCTTCTCAGGCATCGCTGCAGCACTTATGGAAGGGCTTCATGCATCGGTATGGAGCCAAGGTCAAGCCCGAGCATCAAGAGGTCGTCGCCAGGTGGGTTTCGTGCTTTGATGGCTACGCTACGAAGGTGAGGAGCGAGACAACGACCAAGTGCCTCGTGCATGGGGACTACCGCCTCGATAACATGCTGTTCCACTATGAGGGTGACAATCCCGTTTCGGTTTGGGTGGTCGATTGGCAGATGTTGACCATGGGTTCGGTCTTTCAGGACCTGGCGTACTTCATTGGCATGTCTGTCCCAACCGAGCTTCGCAGGAAGCATATCCATGACCTCCTGCAAGTATACCTGGATGGCTTTGGACCTGATCCCCCGTTTACTATGGAGGACTGTCTCCAAGGGATTCGCGAACTTGTCTTCATGGGGCTTCCCCTGGCATTCGCCTCGCCCATGATCCTGGAACAGACAGACCGCGGAGACGAAATGTTCCTCGCCATGCTGGATCGTCTCGCGACGTTTATCATCGACCTCAATGCTGTCGAGATCCTGCCAGCCCCAGCTCCTCCCTCCCCACTCCGGGTCGACCCCCGAGACGAAGGCCATCACTCCGCCGACGACCATCCCCTGCACAACGAAAGTTTATACTTTGATGTCGCCGACCTGGAGCAGGGCATCGGGGTCTGGGTGCGGCTAGGCGTCACACCGAATCAGCCAGGCTCATGGTACAACGCCTTGATCTGTGGCCCCGGTCGTCCCACCGTCGCCGTCACCGACTTCCACGCTCCCAACCCAGGCCCAGATTTTGTCATCAATTCCGAGACGATCAAAGCGACCCATACCGCTGAAGTCCCTCTGGAGCGATACCGGGTCACCTTGATCGGAAGGGGCGAATCCTATGACGACCCAGCCGACCTCCTCCACGGAAAGAAGGGCAAGCCAGTGACGGTGCATATCGATCTCACCTGGCACACGGCCGGAACCCCGTACCAGTGGAGCATTGCAACCCGCTACGAAATCCCCTGCACCGTCAGTGGTACGATCCTCGTGGATAGCACCGTGACTCAATTCACCCATGCACCGGGCCAACGCGATCACTCCTGGGGGGTACGAGATTGGTGGTCGTTCGACTGGGTGTGGACCGCGTTCCATCTCGAGGACGGCACGCATCTCCACGGCGTGCAGGTCCGGGTCCCGCCTGCTCCCGTCTCGGTGGGATATATCCAGGGCCCTGGATTGGCCATTGCGGAACTCAATGGGGTGGACGTGACAGAGCAGGTTGCGCCCGACGGTCTCCCTAAGACTGCGATCATCAGTTATTCCTCGCCTGCATCGGAGCAGATCGTCCTGCATGTCAGGCCACGAGGCCAGGCTCCGGTGCGACTGGACGCTCCAGATGGTCGTCTCAGCTTCTTTCCCAGACTTTGGGCCGAGGTTGAGGCTCAGGATGGCCGGAAGGGAGTGGGCTGGGTCGAATGGAACTTCTGTCAGAGGTGATGTGACGGTTCGTATGGGGGCTTTGTGTGTCGCTGGCATGGCATGGACCTTTCTCCTTCCGGTATTGACCACCAGAGCAGAGGCACAAATCATCGTGTACGCCCCGTTTGACTGAATCCTCTAGAGACTGGACCCCCCCGAGTATGCAGGATGAAGCGATGCCGGTCATCCATAAATTAGCCACTCTCTCTCTCTCCGCGACAGACCAGTTCTTACTTGCAGCGTATCCACGGGCCATCCTATTTTTCGATACATCCCGAGGAGTGATTACAGAAGCCTGTTCGTGCAAATCTGCAAAAACTCAAATTTCATGTATTAGGTGGTCTACCGTCTTCTAATCCTCATTGCTGCATGACATGAGGTTTCTGCCCCTTTCTTGAATATTCCGAGATTCTAGGCCAATTTAACAGATGCTGCACGAATTACAAATAGCCTGATAATATAAATTAGTGCTCTGTATAAGATAGTTCGTAAAAAGTATATGAGATACTGACGAGGGACTTACGCCAGGATATTTAGCATAATCGACAGGCGAGTCGTCTAATTCACTTAGATCTAGAGAAGGGCAATGCAGAGTGTCCAATTAACTTAGATAAGGAGGAGGAGAAGAAGAGAGAGAAGAGAAAGAAGAGCCATCTAATTATTCTATAAGATGTATATGTTTCTTTTACATAGTATTCTGTCTCTGTATTAGTACCTGCATCTTCGAGTTATACAAATCCTGTATGTCATACCGGAGCTAGACTGGCATCTCTATATAATACTTAGGATAAGTAGCTATTAGATCAAACTAAGAGCCCTATATATATATGTATTAAATCTGCTAGCAGAATACTAACATTCACAGTTTTTGCGGATTTGCACACTGAGGCTTCGGTAGTGATCCTTGCTTAGCTCAGGACCTCATCCGGCTGGACTGCTCGGCTACAGGCATCGGATATAGTCTACTCCAGGTATGCTCACGGAGAAATCTCAGCAAATCCGGGGCTGCAAAGGGCCTCCTCCCATCCAGAAGGAGTGGAGCGTCGACCCGGAGCACTCGTGCCGGGTCCAAAGATCGGTGAGCGAACCCCTGGGTCCAGTCCATGATTCTGCTGCTCAGCAATCCCGCGGTCGGGCGTGTGACCGCGACCTTCAGCGGCGGCGGTTTGCTCCCGCACCTTCGTCCCTTTCCATCCATTCATTCCAACTGGACCCGTGGACGTCTGGGAAGCGCAACAGCATCCCGAGACCCCAGCAGTCAGTCAATCGCTCTGGGATATCGGTCCCGGCGTCGTCCATCGTCTGGTTGGCTCGCGGGAGTATGGGGAGGCCACCGCCATGGATCCGCCGGCTCGGCCTGGATTCGCGGACCCTGCTCATGATGCTGAAGGGAGGGTTACCACCAACGATCGTGATTGCGATCTCGCAGAGCGATGCGATCGCCGACATCACCGGGACGGTCGGATATCTGTCGGCGCTGATATCCGTGCTGTCGCAAGCCCTGCTGCTCGCGCCAAGTTCATGAAGATCATGCTCTTTGATCTCCTCGCCACCTGCGTCTCGGCCTCCCTCTGCTGTCTGGCGGTCTTCTGTGCGGTCCAGGCACGCGAGCATCACGCCCCGTCGGCGGACGGGTACAGCTCCGACGCCTGCGCCGTCGCGGCCGTGTGGCTGGTGGTCATGATCTGGCTGGCGAATGCCCTTCGAGCCTGGAGACCGGCCGAGCTGCAAGATCCCATGGTGGCGTTCTCGGTGTTCTGCTGCCTCACCTTGACGAGGGCCGGAACCTTTGGGAGCGTGTCCGCAGGCTTGCAGTTTATTACGACCCTTCTCAAGGGGTTCATGCTCGGGTTTTCGATCGCAACGGGGGTCTCGCTGCTGATTTACCCCATGACCAGCCGAGGATCTGTGTTCCGAGATATCCAGGGGTACGTGACCCAGATCGAAGCCGTGCTGCAACGTCAATTGCAGTTCGTGAGAAGCAGCGGTGACCCCGGGTCGGGGGCGCGAGGGCTTTTGAGCAGGAATCGGACGGCTCGGAGCACACGGAACACCGTGGATGGGCCGGAGTCGGAGATCGAGTCGGCGGCAAATGCGCTCCAGGCAGCAATGGCCAACCTCGATGCGTTGCACGGGAAGTTGCAGTCCGATCTCTTCTACTCCGGGGACGAGATGGCCTGGGGCAAACTGGGCCCGAACGACCTGGACCACATTGCGGGCCTGTTACAGAACGTTTTCCTCCCCCTCTCGGGAATGGCGATGCTTCCGCATATACTCGGGATCCTGGTCAACCGCGAGACCCCGGACCCGTGCGAGGAGGATCCGTCCCGGGACGCAGAAGAGGCATCAGAGAAGCAAGTGGTGGTTGGACAAGTCATGGAGATGCTGCAGCAACGGCTGACGGTCTGTGCGGACCTGGTGAATGCAGGATTACGATATGCACTGACGAGGCTGGAGGTCATCCAGTGCAGCCACAACGGAACGAAGGACGAAGAGACCGGAAAAGATATCGTGGATCCAGCTCAGCCGAACTTTGCGGACCATTTTGAGCAAGGAATGCGTGCGTATCACTCGGAGGCAATGGGGCTGCACCACCGACTAGCCAGACTCGAAGGCTTTGTCGCAACGACCAATGACGGCGATCTCAGGCTGGGCATGTTTCTTCTCCTGTACATGTCGCAGCTTCAGGACAAGCTCTTGACCACGGTTCTGGACGTCATCAAGTTTGCCGATGGCAAGATCGCGGACGGCACAATGGCCCGGGGGAGGCTGATCTGTCCCCTCGGACGGTCCATCCAGACGTGGTGTTCGATCCCATCGAACGCATCGGACCCCGGCCGGAGACCGTCTTCACCCGTCACTTCTTCCGCCCTCAACCAGGAGATCCAGCCGACACGACATCCAGATCCCGAGCATCTGCCTCCGGCCAACGGCTGGGAACGGGCCAGCGCCAAGTTGCGCCTCGATCTAGTCCGGTCGGACCAGAGCGTGTTTGGCTTCCGAGTCGCGGCGGCTTCGATTTGCGTCGGCATCCTCGCATACCTGCATCAGACCCAAGAGTTTTTTCTGCGTCAGCGAGGGATGTGGGTAATGATCGTGATCGTGATCGGAATGAGTCCGACCAGCGGACAGACCTTGCTGGGGTTTGTCACCCGAATTGCCGCGACGGCTGTGTCGCTCGCGCTGAGCTTGATGGTCTGGTATATTCCCGACCAGCAGACGGCCGGGGTCATTGTCTTTCTCTATCTCGCGAACGTCTTTGAGGCAAGTTTGTGCCGGTTTGACGGAGCATGATGCTAACCATCTTTGGCAGTACTACTTCTATATCACCAAACCGCAGCTCTTCGGGCCGTCGGTGATAGCCATCGTGACCCTCAACGTCATTGTGGGATATGAGCTACAGGTGAGCACGCTGCCTTCTATTCTCCTGCCCCCTGTCTGAGACAACCAGATCCGGAAGCTCGGCCGTGAAGTCGGCACGTCCAACGGCCAGGAATACTACCCGATCTACCTGTTTGGGCCGATTAAGCTCCTCGCCGTCGTCATCGGATGCGCGATCTCCTTTTTCTGGGTCATTTTCCCCTACCCGGTCACGTCCAGGAGTGCCCTGAGACGAAGGCTGGGACGAGGGTTAATCCTGCTGGCCAATTTCTACAGCTGCACCCACTCGACCATCGAGCTGTGGCTTCGCGGGGAACTCGGGGACGTGCAAGATCCCCGGTCTTCTTCGTTCTCTCTGCAGCAGAGCCGACACGCACTGTTCAACAAGGAGACCATGGTCCTCAGCAGTCTTCGTCTGCTCCGATACTTCAGTCTTTTCGAGCCGTCGATTGGCGGAAAGTTCCCCACCGCCACCTACGACCAGATCATCTCCGAAATCCAGCGCATGCTGATTAGCCTGGCGTTGATGGCACAGATCACCCAGAGTCTAGGGGCCGTGACGGGGGAGAACCCAGCCCGCACCGCAGAGGACAAGTGGGCAAGCCGTCTAGCATCGATCGCCCTGCAGTCGGAAGGCTTCAAGTCACACGCCGTGACCTCCCTTCTCTGCCATCTCGGCTCGTCGATCACGAATGCGCAGCCTCTCCCTCCGTATCTGTCCGCGGGGACCTTCTTTCCTCTCGCTCGGCAGCTGCAGCAGATTGACGAGGAGATGCTGAGTCTGCGCCATGTGGAGGATCCGGCCTTCCCGGCCTTCCTTTCCCTGGAAGTTCTGCGGTCGGTGGTGAGTTCGAGTTTATCGGAATTGCTTCGGTATGGATGCAGTCTATTTCGGTGACCTGTTCGTTGGCTGACTTGTCACAGCAATACCAAGGCCTTGGTCGGAGAGCTCTCTTTTGAGTCTCATATTCAATCGCCCGCGGAGTCGGAAAGGCGGGGGCTTTTATCTGAGCAAGAGTAAGGGATAACCATATCGGCGTACCATATGTGTATATATATATATACGTGTCTCTCTCTCTCTCCCTGTGTAAATCATGTATATCTGCATCTAGGCTTCCACTGGACACCACTGGAACTAGCCACCATGATAAGAATATTAGATACAGATTATGGAGACTTAGTAGGACTTCCCTGATGGACATGTCGACCCTATTGCCGTCTGCGGGTCTGGATGTCAGTAACCTCGGCTTCACATGAGGCCAAGAAGGATCCACACCATCCGAGAACAAAAGAAGAGAAAACCTCCACGTTGTTCACCTTCACCGACGACATCATGCCCCCAAGCACCGAATTTCAGTATGGGGCCTCCATGCTGCTGGCTTCGCTCCCCTTGCTCGTCTGGTCCGAACATCGATCGCGTAGCCATGCTGGAACTGTGGCTTTCAAGATACTCTCCTCGCTCGCCTTTCTCGCTGGGCCATGCCTCACCCCGGCGCCCGAATGGTCCTCCTATCGCAAGGGGATTGCAACCGGGCTACTCTGCTCTCTCCTGGGCGACTTCTTCCTCCTGCCCGCCCGGAGCGACTTCTACAATCCCATGAGCAGGAAAGGCATTTCCACCTCATTCCAGCTCGGCGTCGTCGCCTTTGCCGCAGCCCATGTCGCATACATCGTAGCCTTCATGCAGTCCGCGCAGGATATCTCGGTTCCAATTCTGATGGCAACATTTACCGTCACCATGGGCTTTGCCAAGTGGCTCGGAGTCATCTACCCAGCTCCCACCAGCTCGGCGACACATAACGTGCTCAACCTGTCCGTCCCATCCGATATGAAGCCGCTGGTGTTGGTCTACGCGGCCATTATCAGTTCGATGTTCGGGGTTGCCGTTTCAACGACACAGCCTGGCAGGGACGCGAGCGTGCCCCCTCATGTTGTAGGCGCGGCCATGTTTGTCATCAGCGACGTGTTTGTCGCTAAGGATGCCTTTGGACGGTCGTCGGCTCCCCGGGAGCGTGGCTGGTTTCGGATTACGGTTGGCTATGGGCTTTATTTCTGGGGACAGATGGTCATTGCTGGGACGGCAGTAGGCTTGTAAGATTCGGACGGCTGTCGAGGCGACTCGGGCATTGACGACGATATGATTGGGTTCGCGGTGGTGTATATTGATACCCTGGAATTGACTGAAAGGAATGGAACGAGAAGATATTCCACCGGAGTTGAACAGTATGTGTCTAGGCTAAATGGTATACTATCATTGCAATATCATGGACTGAGGCAGTGGTCTATCCACAGTCACCCTTCCCAGCCAGGGAGCCGGCTGAGCAATCATCGACCGTCTCATCGTTCTACGGCTTGACTCGGTGTTCTGAGTAGCTATGGTGGCAGCAAGCCTGACTGGCGGATTCGACTCCCCACATTCCGGAAGCTCATGTCGGTTATCTTGATCTCTCCGAGTCAGTGCACCAGCTCGTCATAACAGCTACAGACAACTGCCTCAGCTTCTACGTCTATGAATGGAGGCATGATGTGTTCCGCAGTCGACCACGGCCTCTCTGCCCATGGTCAACGCCCCTCCGCGCGAAAGACTTGCCGACACCAGATGGGTTCACTCCGGGATGATAGCCCATTCCAACCGGATACATCCAGACCCACCCATAAGCAACTTGCATTCGGACCCACCGACGCCGGTAGGTACCAGGGTACGACTATATCTGCTTACGTGCCGATCATCTTCATATCACCTTCTACGAAACCGAGTCCCTTCAGAAGAGCCAACGGGAATTCCGGCTGCCGTCTTCTACCTTGGCATGGTGACAACGTCGTGCTCGGCGGCATGGGCAACGCGTGGCCTTGGTCTGTCCTAAGATGTAATTCCTGGGCCCAGGCAGCAGTCTGACGTCTGCGCCTCTGTCCTGACGGACGGTATGTGGGCTGGACCCCCGGCTGGCAGCTATAAGAGTGGACATGTCGCCGGAGGGAATGTTGTTCATCCTCAATCTCTCCCCATCATCTCCGGTTCCAGACGAACAATAACCGAATACAGCATCATGAAGATGTTAGGAAGCAGCACCGTCGCCCTCGTCATGATGGCCATGCTGAATGCCATGCCCGCAGCCGCACAGAACATGTCGTTCGGCGCAAACAACTTCTACCGCAGTGACAGGGTGACCGTTCGCCCGATCACCTTCCCGACCCATAACCAGATGGCGATCGCGGGCAACCTCTTCATCGGCCACCATCTCAATCGCAGCGCCGAACTCCCAGCCGTCGTGGTGAGTCACCCCATGGGGGCAGTCAAGGAGCAGAGCGCGAACCTGTACGCCACCAAACTGGCCGAGCAGGGCTTCGTCACCGTCTCCTTGGACCTCCCCTTCTACGGCGGCAGCTCGGGTGTGCCGCTCAACTCGGTGTCGCCCGACCTCTACGCCGAGGCCTTCAGCGCGGCCGTGGACTACCTCGGCACCCAGAGCTTCGTGGATCGCGAGCGCATCGGCGGGCTGGGCATCTGCGGCAGCGGCGGCTTCATCATCAGCGCGGCCAAGATCGACCCGCGCCTGAAGGCCATCGCCACCGTGAGCATGTACGACATGGGCGCCTCCAACCGCAATGGGCTGCGGCAGTCTCAAAGTGTCGAGCAGCGCAAGGAGATCCTGGCCGAGGCGGCGCAGCAGCGCTGGAACGAGGTCGATGGCGGCGAGATCGCATATAACCCCGGCACCCCGCTCAACCGCACGGCGAACGCAGTCGACCAGGAGTTCTACGACTTCTACCGCACCCGGCGTGGAGCATTCGCGCCCCAGGGCACGACCCCGGAGCTCTCGACCGCACACACGGTGACCAGCAATCTGCGGTTCATGAACTTCTACCCCTTCAACGACATCCATACGATCTCGCCGCGTCCATTGCTGTTCATCTCCGGTGACCGGGCCCACTCGCGCGAGTTTAGCGAAGACGCCTATGCCCGGGCGGCCGAACCGAAGGAGCTATACTGGGTTCCAAGGGCCGGTCATGTTGACCTCTACGACCGTGTGCAGCTCATCCCATTCGACAAGCTGACCCGGTTCTTCCGGACCAATCTCTAGAGATCAACCTTTTGCCCACCCTAGCAGTCGGTCATCGGGTAATGTACTCGTGGCTAGACTGTACCCTTCCTCCGCATCGGAGATGCAAGTCTAGGTGGACATGGGATTCATGTAGCTAGTTAAATATAGTTTCCGCAAGCAATGATCCAACATGGGCATTGACCGAGCTTCTTATATCGATTGTATAGTAACTAGTAAGACTTTGGCAATCCCAGCACCCTCTGGCCAATATAGTTACAGATCATCTCGCGACTGACCGGCGCAAGCCGTGGAATCCAGACCTCGCGGAGATATCTCTCGACATGGAACTCCCTAGCGTAGCCCATTCCTCCATGTGCCAAAACCGCTCTCTCACAGGCCTCGAACGCGGCCTCTCCTGCCAGGTACTTGCCTGCATTCGCGTAATCCCCTTCGCCGTACCCCTCGTCGTATAGTCTCGCCGCTTGAGATATCATCAACCGTGCCGCTTCGAGCTTCATCCAGCTCTCCGCCAGCGGATGCTGAATGCCCTGATTCATGCCGATGGGACGGCCAAAGACCGCCCGTTGGCCGGCATATGTCGTCGCTCGACGCAGAGCCGCGAAGCCCAGCCCCAGCGCCTCGGCACCGATGAGGATGCGCTCGGCGTTCATCCCGTGCATGATCATCTTGAAGCCTTCATTCTCGGCCCCGACCCGATCACTGACGGGGACGCGCCAGTTCTCAAAGAAGAGCGTATTCGTATCGACCGCCGCACGTCCCATCTTGGGGATCTCCGTGACCTGGACGGCATCGCGATCCAGATCGGTGTAGAAGAGCGACAGGCCCTGCGAGGGCTTCTGGACCTCGTGCAGTGGCGTCGTCCGCACCAGGATGAGGATCTTCTGAGCGTTCTGCGCCGTCGATATCCAGATCTTCTGCCCCGAGAGGAAGTAATCATCGCCCTCCCTTCTCGCCACAGACTGTAACTTCAACGTATCCAGCCCGGTATTCGGCTCCGTCACCCCAAAGCAGGCCCTCTCTTTCCCTTCAATCAGCGGAACCAGCCATCGGGTTTTCTGCTCCGGCGTCGCAAACTTCACCACGGGCTCCAGACCAAAGATGTTCATATGCACCGACGAGGCGGCCGTCATCCCACCCCCGGATTCCGAAATCGTCTGCATCATCACCGCCGCCTCCGCGATCCCTAATGACGACCCTCCATATTCAGTCGGCATGCATATCCCCAGCCACCCGTCGCACGCGAGGGTGGCGTGGAAGTCGAGGGGGAATTTCCTGGTTTCGTCCCGCTGCGCCCAGTATTCGTCCGGGAAGCGGGCGCATATTTTCGAGATGGCGTCCCGGACGGTCCGCTGGGAGTAGGTGTAGTCGGGGTTGTGGTTCTGGAGATATTCCTGGGCCCGGGAGTGGATGTTTCGCCGGCGGGAGTTGAACAGAACGGTCTTTCGAGCTGCTGGATATCGACGGGCGGTGATGAGTCTGGAAAGGAGGGACATCGTGAATTAAGTGGTTCCCGGGATGCAGTCGGTACTCTAGGACAAGCTTTATTATGCGTCGGGTGGGCCAGTCTCCCCTGGTACCCGATAACCGAGCCTTGATGCTATTCAGAAATGCGGGGTTGGAGTAGATCAATATGATATAACCGTGGACTACTGCATATCACATACGCTGCCAACTATTCAAAACTGATAAGATGCAGTGTGCCATTCGTAGGATTTCACAGCATGCCCTGCCAGTGAACAGTTGGAGACGCTATTCCTCCACAAACACCGGTCCTCTCCAGGGCATCCGCATCCTCGATCTCACGCGCGTGCTGGCGGCAAGTTCGGCTACTTACCCTACTTATGACCACTGTGTATCTGACGGCTCCAGGGTCCGTTCTGTACTCAGATCCTGGCCGACTATGGCGCGGATGTGATCAAGGTGGAGCATCCAAAGGGCGGCGTAAGTGATCCCACCCTCTCCGTCCATGGGAGATGGCTCACTCGTTAGGACGACACTCGCCTGTGGAAAGAAGAGGGTGAGGACAGGTTTTGGAAGCCCGGGGTCAAAAACACGTCCCTCTACTTCAACGGTGTCAATCGGAATAAGCGGTCGATCGCACTGGACATCAAGCACGAGGGGGGGAAATCCATCGTTCTTGATCTGGTCAGAAAGGCCGACATAGTGTATTCCTCCCCGTCCGTCATATAAAGACCAGCCATCACTAAGTGCAAGCAGACTGGACAACTTCGTCCCCGGGAAACTGGAGGAACTAGGCCTGGGCTACGAGGTCTTCCGAAAGACCAACCCGTCTATCATCCACGCCAGCATCTCGGGTACATCCCTTTCCCCTTTGTCTCTTTAGTCGCAGAGACACTGACTCGCGCAGGCTACGGCACATCAGGCCCCTACGCCCACCGGCCAGGATACGATGTCATCGCGGTTGCCGAAGGAGGTCTCCTCCATATAACCGGAGAGCCCGACGGACCGCCTATCAAGCCCGGCGTCGGAATCATGGACATGGCGACCGGACTGTATCTTCACGGTGCATTATGTGCGGCACTCATATCCCGTTCTCGAACCGGCCAAGGCCAAAAGATTGACGTGTCGTTGTTCGAAACCACAATTTCGATCCTAAACAACGTCGGGATGTCCTGGTTGAATCTCGGAAAGGAAGGACGGCGCTGGGGGACGGCGCATGCGACGATTGTTCCATACGAGGCATTCCAGACGAAGGACAGTCTACTTGTGCTGGGAGCTGTGAACGACCGGCAGTTCCGCGTCCTGTGTCAACGATTAGGGGACGAGAGCATCGCCAACGATGACCGATTCGCGGAGAACGAGGCTCGAGTGAGGAATCGGGACGCGCTCAGGGAAATTCTGCTGCGCTTGTTCGCGACGAAGACGACGGAGGAGTGGTTGATGGTCTTTGAGGATAGCGGGATGCCTCATGGGCCGGTGAACACCATCGAAAAGGCATTCCAGCATCCGCAGATCGAGGCAAGGGGGATGGTGCAGAGGATCCAGCATCCGTGTGCCGAGGGAGGGAGTATCGACGTCCTCGGTGAGTCTCCGTCTCGGTGTCCACCTCCGGTCGCTAATCAGCGTAGGCATCCCCGTCAAGTTCAGCCATGACCGGCCATCTGTTCGGAGTCAGCCACCGGGGCTGGGAGAGCACACCGACCAGGTCCTGGCGGAGCTTGGCGTCTCTGGAGAAAGGATGTCGGAGCTTCGAAGAAAGGGAACGATATAACTGCATCACCGGGGCGGACAATGAGGGTGACTGATGGATGATCGAGTGTTGACCGAACGATGGATCCCCGGGCGGGAGTCTCGGTGAGTCCCGTCCGGAGCTCCGGCGCCGTAGATGGCTGACTCAGCGGCGGCTGGTGCATTGCACGTGATCTCAGCTGACCAGCCACCTCACTTCCACCTTCCCAGGTCCATTATTTATCTACTTACTCCGTAGTAGCAACCTGTTCTCGTCCGGAGGAATGCCAAGCTTGTCCTTGCATGAGCTGAGGGGATTCATTAATAATCACTGCAGCAGAGTGCGTTGCGTCCATTCTCTGCCCCTCACCACCTCCTGCTGAGACAAATGTTCGTTTGGGACTGCGGTCCTTGGAATATACATCCACACAACTATATAGACCGAGAGTCGACCCAGCAAAATGGAAGATTCCAGAACAAGCAACGTCGATGCTCATGTAGAAAGAGCAGTATGCATCCATCGTCCGTCGTAGAGACACTCATGATAGATCAGCCCCTCGCTGACCTGGTTCGGTCCACAGTGCGCCCGACTCACCAGAGCCTTTGGCTCGAAAGTCTTCCCCGGCCGCAGCGGCCAGAATTTCTGGTTCTACGATGCCAAACAGGCTGCGGCGACCCCGGTCTGTCGGATGGAGCCCGACAGCGCAGAGGAGGTCTCAGCCGCCCTGAAAATCCTCGTGGAAGAACGCTGCCCGTTCGCCGTCAGCAGCGGCGGGATGGCGCGCGGCGTCGGCTCCAGCAATGCGGACGGGGGAGTGACAATCGACCTGGTGCGGATGAACAGCGTGACTGTGGCCGACGACCGACAGACGGTCACCCTCGGTGCCGGCGCCAGGTGGATGGACGTGTATGAAGTGTTGGATGCGCAGGGGCTGACGGTGCCGGGCGGTCGCTCCCAAAGCGTGGGCGTGGGAGGCTTTCTGCTGGGAGGCAAGTAGATCCCTCCTGCACGGCCGTGGATGGCTCTGCTGATCGCATCGGGTAGGAGGCATCTCGTTCTATTCCGGGCGACGAGGATGGGCCTGTGACGGCATTACCTCGTACGAGCTGGTGCTCCCCAGTAGCCAGATCGTCGTCGTGGATCGGGCCACCCATCCGGATCTCTTCTTTGCCCTCCGCGGCGCCGGATCTTGCAATTTTGGGATCGTGACCTCCTTCACCATGGCTGCGATGGAACTTTCCGACCCGAAGGGGATCTGGATGGGCCTGGATGTGTACCGCAGAGACCAGGTGCCGCGCTTTCTCGACGCCGTGCAGACGGTCTGGGCCGGTGAGGATCCGGATCTCGGCATGGGCGCCTTTTACACGTTCAGTCCGACCGCGCAGGCGTTTTCCCTGATCGTGTTCAGTCCGCATGTGTCGCATCAGGCGGATCGAACGCGGCCGACCTCACTGGCCGTATTCGACGATCTCGAACGGGTCCCTGACACGTCCCAGTCCGCAGTCGTGCCCATGGCCGAGGCGACTCGGATGATTGGCCGGGGAGCGGTACCTGGGCAACGGAACCGGTGGGTGACGTTCACGTATCGGCCATCGAGGGAATTCGACCACCATCTGTATTCGATTTACGAGGAGGAGGCATTGACGCTCCAAGACCGGCCCGGATTCAACTCGAATCTCCTCACACAGCTGCTGCCCCGACGGACGGCCGAATCTAGTGACGAGCGCGGTCATGGATGCCTGGGGGTGCCCGACCATGGAACACCACTGGTCCTGGCCACATATGCGTGGTCGTATCTGGAAGCGGCGGACGATCAGGCCGTGGAGGAGGTGGCGCGAAGATGTTTTCGCCGGACGGAAGCAAAGGCGAAAGAGCTCGAGGTGTGGCATCCATTTCGCTATATCAACTACGCCGATGAGGCGATCCAGGCGACGGACGTGTGGGATGGATATGGACCGGAAACGGTCGCCCGGCTGAGGGCCATTCAGAAACAGGTCGATCCGGATGGAGTCTTTACTTCGCAGGGTCTGGCGAGAGGCTATTTCAAATTGAATCCCCATTTGTAATTTGACTGTCCCGGGGGAGGCCCTGGTGCTAGAAGGTTAGAATCCGCCAATCCATCCCATCCACCCTTCCTGGTATGCCTGTAAGACACTTGATGGAGATGTTCGACAACCTGACAGTGTCGTCCCGAGACTGTCGCTCGGAGACTCTGTAGAGAGCTGGGCACATCCCACGCTCAGCATTGTACACACGCATGTTTTGGCCTTGCTTTGCTGTACAACTGATCTGGACGTTCTTCACAGGAATATGACGACGCAGTCATTTTTCTGGGAGGGATGAAGATCATTGCAACTCGGGCTGGTGCCTAACGTGTTCAGAATGCCACATTCAAACCTGAGTCCTGCGTATTGATAGAGCCACGCAGAGATCAGTTGCTGGGACTCTACAAGCTACGCATCTAAGCGTTGTCCCGACCACGCATTCATGGCGCCGTCCCTAGGTCCAAGGGCCAGTCACTATCCGATAACATATGCGCACTTGCAGCTGGATGTGACAATCAATAGAACATTTGGGATTACTCTTGAGTATGTAATTATTCCCTTGCCAACCACGATGTCTTTAACGACAACTAGATAAGCTCACTGCAACGATGCATAGTAGAGATTGCTATTCATCCCGAGGCGCAATACCGTAGCAGAGCTCAAAGGTATCCTGAAACACCCCCGGGGAAGACCAGCACACCACATCCAGAGTAGTCCCTATCCTGGCCGGATCCGGGTGATCGAAGGTGCCCTCATTGCCCAAATAGAACCGGCCGCGGAAATCCGAGAAGCGAAAGCTCTTGGGACTCCGGGCCTTGACACTCAGCCACTCGCTGTCTTCCAGCCCGATGATGCGGCTGGCGCCCCGATCGATCCACTCGATGTTCACATGGTCTTGATCCAGCATGGGCGTCTTCGCGGCAGGTAGCTTCTGGTCTTCCTTTGCATCCGCAATGGAGATTATAAACCGAGACCGCTTGGTGGTGGACAGGCAGATGAGGTTCCCGCAGCAATACCAGTAGGTGTTGGGATAGCCCCGGCGGCGAATGAAGAAACTGTAGCCGGAGATGAAGTCATGGTCGATATCACACACGGCTGGCAAGGGGATCAGCCCCGGGCTGGGACAGTCCCCCATGCGATACACCACGATCTTCCCAGCGATCGGTCCGAATGCAGAATCCGAGTCATTGGAGGAGGTTGCTGCGGCGAGGGAGGCGATACTCCCCTGGCCTTCCTGGAGATCCACGGCCCAGAATTTCGGAGACAGCCGGTCGATTCTCTGAGCAGTCAGGGTGGATGCAGCACCGTCCTCATCCGTCTTCGGCACCTTCAGGGGCTGGCCTCGGTTGGCTTGGAGGATCCGAAACAATGTATCGGCAGTATTCCGATCTGGCGAGACAACCACCCAGAGACCGCTCCCAGCGCCCGGCTTGGTGGAGATGTAGTTGACGTAGACCATTCTAACTACCTACTAGCGAGAATAGCAATAACAAGTTTACCACCGTCTGAGACACGGCCAGCAAAATGAGAGCGTACATGAGACGATGGCGATGGGCGCAGGATGCCGGATCGAGGTCATCATGATGCCAGTCCCCGCCGTCTTGCTCTCCTGGTGGAAAGGCAAGCAAGCGGTGTGGGACAGAGTGGCGACGGAAGGAATTCGAGTTCCATGGATCCTCACTTTCCATTCATGGAAACATTCTGGAACGGCCCGGGGGTGGGTTTTGGTAGCCTGGTAGGGCTTCCATTGCCCGAGTGATATGCGAATCACAGGCACAAGCAGGCCTAACGGTGAATCAGGGGAAGTTCAACGCCTTTACAGCGCTATATCACAGACACCCCGGTGGGATGCCGGCACTAGTACCTACGTACGGCCCTATCTTAGAAATCCTGATCATAGCTGGAATTTGATCCCCCGGCTGCTACCGTCTCACCAGGCTTGTTGTCGCTTTGGGATTGTTCTGCGTCAATATTACATCCACAAGGCCTAGAAATCCACCCTCTCAGGTCCAACTGTCCCAAGTAGATACCTGGTCGAATTCCGTAGAATGAGTCCAGTGAACTGGCGGTGTTGGCTAATTGCCAGACCTTGTGGAGACGGAAGATCCGGCGGGAGGCCGGGGAAGATGCCCTGAGCAGGGGGAGATGCCACTGGAAAGGGGCCATCGAGCCCTAAACACGGCACTTGATTCAAGGCAGTAAGATAATGGATTCAATTGAAAGTGATGTAATTCAGGAGAGGCCAGTGGGGACTTTGCCGACGCTCCGAGACATTCTGTGGGGGGGATGCTGCAGCTTGTTTACAGATCCAGTACTCAGCTCCGACGGCGAATTACAGTCAATGGACTGCATTCTATTATTAGAGAGAATCCTCAAATAGGCAATGTTACAGTTGCGAGCATGTCTCACAGCGGCAGTCATTCATCCTGACCTCCGTGGCCTAGCCGAGGCCTGTTCAATATAAATACTCGACTCCTGACCGTCGTCCTGGCCATATCATCCTCCTCCAACTCACTCATAAAACCTCCAGCAAACAAACAAACCCAAGTCTCACCCCCATCCATCTCACAATGAAGTTCACCTCCGTCGCCGCCGCCGCCTCTCTGGCCCTCACGGCCACTGCCCAGCCCACGGGCTCGTCCACCCCCGAGACCTTTGGCGTCGTTGCCATCCACTCTGGTAACGCCGTCCACTACTCGGGCTTCAACGCCGCTCTCGGTAGCCTCTTCGCCGGTCTTCCTGAGCAGAACGCCAGCTGCGACGGCACCGACGACGGCTTCGCCACCTTCTACATCCAGGACGGCGCCCTCTACCTCTACGGTAACGAGAAGACTCAGCAGTTCTACGTCGACCGCTCCGGCATGGGTACGCTACTCCCCCAGATACTCGAGATTCAGTCGAAGCTAACCGAGTGCAGGCCAGGGCAAGATCGGATACACCACCGGCGACGTGGACGGACCCCGCAACGGCGAGCGCACCGGCTGGGCCGTCAACGAGGCCAACCACCTCCAGTTCGACGGCAGCGACCTGATCGCCTGCCCCAACAGCATCGACGGGGCCTACAGCATCTGGGCATCCGCGGGCATTGCCAACCCGGGCTACAACAAGGACTGCGTCGGCATCGCGGCTCGTGTCATGAAGAGCACCGAGCCTGTGAAGTGCACCTACTCTTCTTAGTTGGCGTTCTATCGTCATGGATATGTATAGAGCCACCATGTACATACTGTCAAACGGGCGCTGAGTCCGGCCACTTAATCAAATTGTCACATACTACTACCCTGCCTGCTTGACCGAGTAGATCCCGTACTCTCCAAGAACAATTGAATAGGCCACTGTGCTGTCTTTAAGCCCACTCGACGGTACCTGTTGCCCATATCATACAGGCCCATCCAATCCAAGAGCTACAGGTCTTTTCAATAAATGGACAAACGTAATAATGCCCTCCTGCGACTAACCCTCCACAATGTCTCGCTTGTCCTGATCTCATGAAAGACCAATGTATAGCACCACGGAAATCGACCTGATCCTAAATGTTCTGCGCCGCGGCATATGGCTCCTTGTAGTACCAGACTGCGTAGTCGATGGATCCCTGTAACTTGGGATTTTTCCTGACACTGTTTCTCATGATGCTACCCACCCAGCTCAGGTTACTTGTTCCAACACAGGACGCCCACGACTACACCAAAGCATACTAATGGATGGCGTCCAACCTGGGATGCCCGAAAGTTGGATCATGCTGAGTCTTGCCCAGGGGCTTGACACTGCCTCATGAGCTGCACGAAGCGAAGGAATGGAACATGACGGTGCTTGTCATATCGCCCGTAATAGGGCCTAGCTAAAACTCATCCTGCGACATCACTAACTCGGAATTGCGATGTATGTCCCGATTTCCCCTCCGCTGCTCAGTATCAGTACATGTGCCCCTGCATCCTAATCCTCATCCCCATCATCAAACCGAATAAAGCACAGCCCAAAAACGCCCACCGAGTGTGTCTTCGTCTGAATCGCAGCCAGATCAAACTCATTATCCTGCGCTCTGTCGAGGTACCAAAGCGGACCAGCCGTGCGCCGGCGCCCCGGACGAGAAGGCGAGGCCGGGAGCTCAGTGACAAGGAAGTCGGGCGGGATCTGTTCACGCTCGCTGATTAGCAGAGGCACCTCACCTTGAACATCGATTGATTTTCTGGTCAAGATCCCAGCTTTGGTCGGGGTACATACCTCATCGTCATTCTCCCCAAATAACCTCCAAACAGCAGCCGTGCTAGCCCCCGGGCCCTTGCCTTCGTCCTCCTCTGCATCCTCGAAAACATCTGTCGTTCCGAGGAAATAGTTCTGAAGCTCTTTATCGTAATAAACATCCAGCCTTGTATTGTTATTCTGATTCATCTGCGCCGAGATCGTTCCGTTTCCATGCGATGCATACGACCCGCAATAGGACCACGCGAACTGGCCCGCGCTGGTGAGACATCCGGCGGGTGGGGTCAGGCTGCTGCAGGGCGGGTATGAGGCCCAGGACTGGTTGAATTCGTAGACCAAGATTATGCCAATGCCGTAGGCTGGGAACGAGCCCCTGGTTGGCTTGGTTGGGGTGTCGCCGGCCAGGACGAGAAGGCTGGGTAGGTGGCTCGGGGTGGGGATTGCGAGAACCACCAAGGTTGCAAGGAGGATGGAGAGGACCGAGGAAGTCATTTTCCGTGTGAGGATTTACTTTGGGGTTGGTGTTTGTGGGATGTTGATAGAAGGCTAGAGATAGTTGACATGGATGGGTTGTTTTATACTGGCAGGTATGGCATGAATTACTCCACGCTGAGAAAAGCAAAACTGTCACGAGAGCGGGTAGATGCGATGCCGTCTAACTCTCATTGACACCGAGTACGCAACCGGTGCCCGATGGCCACGAGGACCGGGGTGCATATGAGGTGAGATTCTCACGGCATGTCAGCTGCCAACTCCGCAGTTCTTCTGGGGGTTCATGCAGTGAGCATTGTTTTTTCCTTGTCATGTCAGACTGCAGACCGAAGAAAAGACCATGACCCTAGCAGTGGAGACTCCCTAATCAGGTGCGATCCCTACAACGGAGCCTGGGAGTAGCTTTGATCCCCTTCCTCAACTGCACTCGGGTTATCAGATATGCGGGTGAGTGGTGATGAGGGCCTCACTCATCATCTCACTACTCTCCGGATCAATTGCTATATAGGGATATTGGGAAAAGGGAGATCTGTTTAAATACATCCCATCACAGTATCGACTGCACGTACATAGCCTACTACGAAAAGGGCTTATTATACTAGATTTCCCCTGGTTTGGTGCTTGGTGCCTCCATCTCAATCCACTTCCATCTCGTCTCCTCCCTCAGCTGACGCGGCGTCTTTCCTTCGTTATTAGGCTGATCTAATATGCTCGGGGTGCCGTGGGCATTCAACAGAGCCTGCACCACCTTATTTTGAGCCTCAACACAATCCCCTAGCAGTACCGGTTCCTATCTCTGACAATCCCATCTCTCCCGCGGCCTCATCGTCCCTCTCATTGCTTCATGCAAGGGCAAGTTGCCTTTCTTGTTAACAATATCCACTCTTGCCCCGTTCTCAATGAGCATCTGAGCTGCATGTGCTTGTCGCAGATGCCTTGCCAGGACATGGAGTGGAGTCTCACTGGCCTCGTCTGTGGTATCAAGGGCGCATCCGTGGTCCAGAAGTAGCCTGATCAAATTCAA
This sequence comes from Aspergillus egyptiacus, assembly GCA_025688805.1. Classification (NCBI taxonomy): domain Eukaryota; kingdom Fungi; phylum Ascomycota; class Eurotiomycetes; order Eurotiales; family Aspergillaceae; genus Aspergillus; species Aspergillus egyptiacus. Next base: position 66,724 of record MU628438.1, read on the forward strand.
ATCAATCGGTTCGCCGTCTAGAGACCAGTAAGCAAGCCTGTGGAGAACGGTTTGCGTTTTATGATCCACGATGCCTGCATCTGCTCCGCGGGAACATAGCCATTGAATGATCTGATAGGCATGATTTGAGCCCTGGCTCCCACAGCTGGCGTGCGTCCGGACGGCATAATGAAGGGGGGTGGCGCCTTGCTTGTCGCGGAAATTGACCAGCTTCACCGTGGCTTCGGCATCATTAGGCACGAGCAGCTCAAAGGTGCTGATTATCTTCTAGACCAACGTGTTTCCCAGTAGCGACGGCTCAACTGTGGGGCGAAAGCCTGCGGCCGCGTAGTGCAGAGGCAGTCGGCCCATACTATCTCGACAGGATATTAGGTCTGACCTTTTTTCGTGGCAGTAGTCAAGAACCGCCCTGATCCCATCCACATTCCAAGCCCGGCTTCCTAGATGCAATGCAGTAACATCCCGAACATCAAGACCATCATCCCCGAAACCGGGGCCGTTGCTGTAATATTCTAAACGCTGCTGGATGTCTGCGCCATGCTCTAGGAGCCGTTTCACCATTCCATAACTGGACCCTGTAATAGCCAGACTAAGAACAGTGAACTCTGCTTGTGGTGGTACCAGCTGCCCTTCACTAGTCATATCAACATCAGCAGGAGGGAATGACACACTATCACACGCAGAAGCCCCCCGGTCCAGGAGCATATTGATCAACGCCTCACCCCGGGCGCGATCAGCGACATCTGCATCTCCACCCTCGCCAAAGGTCCCAGTCGAGTAGGCTGCGGACATAAGCGGTGTCCATTCCTCCGGATCCCTATCATCAACCGCCCCCAAAGGAGGATCAGAATCAAGCAGGAACTTCGCAATCTCAATCTGTGCATGCTGGCAAGCAACATGTAACAACGAAAATCCCCGCTCTTCTTCTATCGACACCGAGTGAGCATTTCCCAACTGAACATCAAGCAGAACGCGTAACACGTCCAGACTCCCATGGGCTGCTGCCATGTAGAAGGGATCACGCGATGGTATGTCTGTAATGGTGATTCCACGACTTGGAAGATCCCAAGCAGTGATATATTGCTTCAATAGTATGGTGTCATTGCGCCTGATAATCTGGCACAGGAGGGAGCGAAATTCGGTTTCGTAGAGAGCGGCACCGTCGGCATCGATAATTTTCCTTGATTCAAATATTTCGTCGGTGCAGTCCTGGAATTCCTGGTATGCCATTATTGTCGAGAGCTTGGGTGCTGAGGGCGAAGAAAATATCTTGGTTGCAGGCCGCTTCGACCGGTTTTTCGACCTATTTCACTAGGTATTAAAGAGGATACATGCGCAACGGCCGCCTCCAAGTTTGGGATCGCTGAAGCCAAGTTACTTGAGTGGAACCCGGCTGTTTCTTCGGACTGCGCCAGCGGTTTCTGGGCCGATGAGGCGTACTACTGCTAGTTCTATGTACAGATAAAAGACTTTACATAGCTGCTTCAGTCAAAGAGAAAGGTCTCCGATAGCAGACGAATTAGTCATGGCAGCTGCATGGATCCGCCAAACCTCCGCCTCTCCTTTTTCTTTCTTTTTGCAAGGAGATGGCGTGGGAGGTGTAACTCACCAGGGCAACGGGGAGAAGAGGTAATCCAACGATCTGGGTAGGATTTCGCAGCTGTAGCCTGCCAATGCCTTGGTAGGCCGGAGAACGTGGTAGCCTTTGCTTAATTCTTTAACGAGGCATAAGAATGTGTAAGAGAGATACGGGGCTCCATGGCAGCGCCCTCTCTAGCAACCTGATCCGTGGCTTCATTTTCAGGGATTTGAGTATGCCCGGGCACCCAGCATATCCGCACCGAGCCGCCGTTGGTCTCCAGAGACAACAGGGGTTGGGCGGCTCGCGGTCGCCTGTGGCAAAGCCTTACCAAGTCCGGTCGATTCCAATACCATCTTCTACCTGGTATTCTTGCCCCGGTAGTGTTTTCACCCGTCCCTATTGGCAGAACCCCGGCCCGAAAGGTTCTGCTGCTGCAAACATGAGTGCAGTCTCCAACCATCAACCACAATACTCCAGTATGAAGGGTAGCGTATCCCTTCCACGACAGAAGGTCGAATGGTCGCTTTCGTGAACAAGCGACCGGTCCTTGATCGAGGAGAAGGGGAACTAGATAAACGATCAGTGTGTCACTCTATGCAGGAGGTCCACTTCCTGGCGTAGCCATACGTAGATGTTGCCTTCCACTGTTTCCCAGTAGGCAAGAGAAATGACTCACTCTGATGCCATGACTAAAACATAGGATGGTTATGGATCGTGTTCCTGCAACTGTAGAATGAATCGTCTCTGGACGGCCTGGCACTATGCCCTCGTTCTCGCACGGGATCGAATCCAAACACTGCCCGCGCGCAGGGATAACGCTGAAGCAAGGAGACCCCAGCCTTGCCTTGCCCATCATCGCTAGACATGCAGTGCGACTCGAGTCTGACCACCGTCAGCTCTCTTTATTCCGAGATGGTCGCCTCAAGTGTTATAGCAGCCTGAAAGCGACTTCCCCCATCTCGCAGACGGACAGCGAGATCCATTCCCAGCCTTGGATCTCCACCATGAAGGTGATTATCATTGGGGCCGGAATAGCCGGACTTGCTGCGGGCATTGGCCTCCGTCGTGCGGGCCACAAAGTGATGGTGAGTGAGACGGGCTTTCAGCCACGGAAACTCCATCTCATCAGTTTACGGTGACAGATCTACGAACGTTCCAGCCTCCTCCGCGAGGTCGGCGCAGCCATCAACGTCTGCCCGAATGCCTCGCAGGTCCTTGTGCAGTGGGGCTTCGACACTGAACGGGCGCGCATGGTCACCGCACGTCGTCATATCCTCGCGCAGGGAGCCACGCTGGAGCCCACCGCGGAGAGGGACTTCCCGGACTTCGTCAAGCTATACGGTGGGCCGTGGCTGCTTGCTCATCGGGTCGATCTTCACTCTGAGCTGCGGCGAATGGCGACAGACCCTTGCGGTGACGGAAAGCCCGTTGAGATCGTCCTGCGTGCCGAGGTCGTCGACTACGATGTCGAGGGCGGATCTATCACTCTGGAAGACGGCTCAGTCGATCAAGGAGACCTGCTGGTGGCGGCTGATGGCGTACATACGTCGGCGATCCGCCATGTTATTGGCCATGAGACGCCTGTAGTCACGACTGGATGGGCGGTGTTTAGGTTTCTGCTCTCTGTTGATAAGATGCAAGCAGATCCGGAGGTCGCACCACTTCTTGACAGAGGAGCTACAAGAGTGGAAGATGGCCTGATGAAGATATTCACTGCTGAGGGCAGTATGAGTCGGCTGGTTTGGTATCCGTGCTCTGAGTAGGACTTCCCAAACACGATGAGTGGTGAAGTGCTGATGACGGTAGTAATACAATCCAGAATTTCGTAGCCGTCCATCAAGACCAACAGGCTAATGACGAACGAGAAGGTCAGTCTGTATCCCCGTTCTATCAATGGAGAGTATCTGATGGATGCGACAGACTGGGATCGGTCCGCCGATGTAGAAGATATCATCGCCCACTTCCACGACTTCCACCCCAATATTCACAAGATAATCAGGTCCGTCTCCCATCTAGTCTCGCCCCTGCTGCTAAGCATAAGTAGAAAAGCAAACCGCGTCAAACGCTGGCCACTCCTCTACCGCGAGCCCATCCCGACGTTCAGCAAAGGGCGTCTAGTCTTGATTGGCGATGCAGCGCATCCCATGCTCCCTCGTACGTCTGCTCCTGTTAGCTATGTATCCTTTCTCCCGCCGTCAGTATATCTAACACCGCCCAGACCAAGGCCAAGGCGGCGCCCAGGCGATCGAAGACGCCGCTGCGCTGAGCGAGATCTTCACCGACTTACCAGCCACGGTCTCCAAGGAGGAAATACGGAACCGGCTCGAAGTATACGAGAAGGTACGGCTCCGACGAACGTCAGCGATGCAGATTCTCTCCAACGCCGGTCAGGACCAGGCGTGGAGGATCCGCGAGCGCGCCCAGCAATACATGCCGGAGGGGGTCCCCGTGCCGACGAGTCCGCCGGAGTTCTGGGCGCATAATTTTGGATATGATGTGCTTGCGGATACGCAGCGTCATATGAAGCAGTATTTCCAGGCATGATAGGTAGGGCATGGGGTCATGGATGGATGATTGATACATGTTAGACGAGGCCATCTGGTAGGAAAGGGGAGCCAACTGTTCGACTGGCCTGGACTTTCTACACATCTCGCTCAGCAACGGCGGACCTATCCACGTCTAAGCATGGTTGGACATCCCTTCCCTCAGATGTAGAGTGTTGCCGTGAATGACCTATCTGTACATGACCTACTTCATCGTATTAAATCCGCACAAGTATGCATTCTGTCCTCAAAATACTCTCAGATACATATCGTCAACCCCCGACTCAACTGCCCGAATGCTCTTCCGGGTATTACGCCTTCACATCAGTATGTACCATTGCCCCTTTCTCACTCTCCCCCCCTTCCTGCACGTTCACTATCCCAGTGACCTTCTCCGTCGCGGCGCCTCCACCAACAATCGCCTGGTCGCCGTCGAAGTACTTGGCAATCTCCTCCAAGGGGGTCTCCTTGGTCTCGATGTAGTACTTCCAGACGACAAAAAACTCGACCGCCAGCCACACGCAGTAGACGAGGTAGTACTTCCACTGGATTTCCTGGAGGGCAATCGGGTTGACGTACTGGTTGAAGAACAGACTGCAGTTAACGCAGAAGAACATGAGCGTGAGCCCCTTGGCGCGGAGCGAGTAGGGCAAGATCTCCGAGGAGTAGGAGACGAGCAGACCACTGAAGCCGATGTTGTAACTGATGTAGTAGAGGAAGATGAAGACGATGACCGTGTTTGCGGCGTGGTCGCCCTGGCTTTCGGGCCCCTCCTCGAAGCGCGCCAGGGCGATGGTGGTGGAGATGAAGCAGAGGAGCATGCCGGTGCAAGAGGTCAGGAACATCTTGCGGCGGCCGAGCTTGTCGACGAAGAAGGCGATTCCCGTGGCGGAGACGGCATTGACGGCGCTGAGGATGAGATTGATCATCAACTGCGTCTCCGAGTCCTCGATGCCGATCAGCTCCAGGACCTGCAGGCCACAGTCAGTGGGATTCTAGTTCTATCGTCTGGGAGTCTGACCCTGGGCAGGAAGTAGGAAACAATGCCGTTCCCGGACCATTGCGAGAAGAAGCCGATGGAGATCAGGATGATGGACCGGTGACGGTTGCCGGGGGTCGACCACAGCTCTTTCCACGCGTTGCCCTCGAGCTGCTTCTCCAGGGCGATGGTCTGCTGGATCTCGTCGAACTCCACGTTGACCAGCTCGTCGTCTTCGTCGCCCTCCGCATGCACGTAGGCCAGGACCTTCTTGGCCTCCGCCAGCTTACCCTTGGAGATGAGCCATCGGGGCGATTCCGGCACGAGCCTAGATATGCACAATCAGCTATGCCAATCACAAACCCTCCCCCTAGGTGTACGTACCAGATGAAGATTAGCTGACTGATGGAGGGAACCCCTTGGAGCAAACAAGGGACCCGCCAGGACCAAGCACTACCGTGGATCTGCTCAGTGCCTGGAAGGTGTCAGCCTTTAATAATGAGATAGGTCGTGTCTGCCGTGGACAGCTTACCCTTGGCCACGCCAGCCCCAATCAAGCTTCCGATATACCAGAGGGAGTTGTAGATGGTTGAGTAGACTGCACGATGCTGAGGGTGCACGAGCTCGGTGACCAGCAGCGGAGAGCACTCCTATACGGTGTGATCAGTGCCTGCATGCTTGCCACGGATAGACGGGCGTTACCTGTGCAATTCCTAGCCCGAACCCTAGAATCATCCGTCCGACGATGAACAGCGCGATCTCATAGCCGATGGCGGTCATGGCCACTCCGCCGAGCATGATGCAGCACCCAACGACCACTCCGAAGCGACGACCGAGGCGGTCGGCGACGTAGGGAACCACAGGCACGGCGAGCATGCTTCCGATGGTCATCGATCCCGTCAGGAGACCCAAGGTTGAGCCCCTCGGGTAATTGTATGCTATGGTATATCAGACTCAGATCCCCTGTCAAGCAATCCCACCCCGATCCACTTACATGCCTCCCACTCGTCGATCGCCTGCAGACTGTTCATGAGCGAGCCATCGTAGCCTGGTCACCTTTAGTGCATATCTACCTAGGAGAAGCGAGAAGGAACGTACCATTGGTCGCGGAGGTGATCAATGCTGCCCACAGGGTAATGTAGACGAAGCGCATCCCCTTCATCTTCCACCAGGTCACCTTGGGCCACTCGCGGCCCGCGAGGTTGAAGGTGTCTTTCCCCATCGCGATGGTCTGCGTATCCCTCCTGTGTCACGTTCTCGTCTGGATTGGTAGGATCAGAGGCTCTGCGCAACCTCGTCGCTGGAGCTGGCTGCTTTTCCCACCCTGCAGCAACCCTGAGAAAGGGGCAGGATATAAATTCAAAACCTCTGGCTCTGGCCATGTTCGCCGCCGCACCATTCCTGGCAATTACGGCAAAACGGATGAATTGAGAGGCGAGAAGTGGTATAGGGTGCTGCGATTAGCCTCCTTTCCAAGGCTGCTTGGTGTGACAAGGCGGCACATGGGACATTCCAAGCGACTCAACCCCGGATTCTCCGCATCCTCACTGGATGGAAACCCCTTTATTGACTGGGGGGCGCATATAAGTGCATTTATCCGGAAGGCGGGGGAGCTGTCAAAGGTTGCATCCAGGTCCGTGATGTTTTGAGACTGGCCACTTACCCCGGTCCGGGCCCCGAACGGTCGAGGTCTGGCGGTTAATATCGGGCAGGGTATCCCATTGGTGGTGGACCAGGCGAAGGAGCAGCTGGGAGGCGTTCCAGCGCGGAGGTCACCCGATGAGGACAAAGCTGAAGCAGCCAAGGAATGACTAGGGATGGCTAGCAGGATTCGCTGCTGGTGTCTCGGCGCGGCCTTCCTAGGCTCTTTACGGGATGGTCAAGGGCCTCTGCCAGTGCCTGCGTGAATGACTTTAGCCGTGGTCGACCTCGGGATTCGATTCGAGCTCAGATGAGCCGGGTTGATCGTGGCATGTGTCCTCGTCGTATTCCGGTTACTACTGCACCTTGTCCAAGATGGTCTAGCCTCTGCCCTGCAGGGAGTCACCAGGGTAAATGAAATCAAAAGCTTCTAGATGGATGCGAGCAGATATGAAAGAAAATCATGGATCGTATGATCAGTATGGCTGTAGTTACTGAAGCAATGGCGAGCAGACCCTACCCCAGCCAGCAGGGGACCCGGATACGGAGCTGAGTTCAGTCTGCACCAGCAACATGGAAGTTCGAGACTTATACAGCTTCCGGGTTGCATGAACCTCTGGGTATTAAGCAGTCCTATTAATCTCCGTGGCAAGGCTGTCGAATTCCAGAGTGCGTCGCTTCGGCAGTTGTCGGCCAAGATGTCTACCACCGGGGGGATTCTTGCCTTCGGGTTTAGAGGCTTTCCATGGAGGCTTGGTAGCTGATTTCTGATCTTTATTTCTTAATATATGGAAACTGCCCCTGCAGATCCCGGTTCTGTATGACAGCGACCTCCTTCCTGGAGCACCAGACAGGGGGATGTGTTTAACCTGCATGGGAGGGCTTACAGCAGGACTACGATATACATGCCGCTTCCACTCTGTGGTTTTTATTCAATACCTGGCTCAGCTCATTGAAGCGCACAGGCCAGCTAACTGCTCCCTTTCGATGGTTATTAGCCTGTATTGGCTCTTATGATATTCCAAAATCTTCACTTCCCAGTCCAACCAAGGAAATACTCGAATTCCTCAACTCGTATTAACATAATGAACCTAGATCCCAACAATATTCCTCGCATCACTCTCTTCCCAAGGGAAGTCGACTGCCACGGACCGAATCAGCTCTTCATGCGCCGCACTCCGCGGCGTAATCTTCAGCTGATATGGCGCCGGATGACTGACAACGCCTGGCAGAAACTCCGCACGAGTATTCCCATCACTATGGGCCTGGAAGTTGAAGACAGCAAGCGACTGTGCAACGGAGAGAAAGATCGTCGAGTCCGCAAGGAGTTTTCCGGGGCAAACCCGGCGTCCAAAGCCAAAGCTGAGATTATGGGGGTCGGGCTCCGGGGTGTCGCTGAGGAAGCGGTCGGGGTGAAATGACATGGGATCTCGGTAGGCTTCTGGGTCGTGGGTAAATGCCCTTAGGGAGGATTAGTTTGCAAGAGAGGATGGAACCAAGAGGTCGAGAGGGGGTGGGTCACCATATATTAGGCATGATAATCGAACCCTTCGGTATGCGGTACCCCTTGTACACATCTTCCACGGTACACATGTGAGGAATCCCCATTGGAGCCACCGGATGCCATCGCAGCGCTTCTTTGACAATGGCGTCAATGTATGGTAGGTTAGGGCGGTCTTCAAAGGTCGGAAGGTGATTTGGACCCAGCACACGGTCTAGTTCCTCTTGCGCCTTCTTTTGGACCTCGGGGTGAAGGGCCATGGCAAGAAAGAAGCAGGACAATGTCGAGACGGTCTATTACTCGGTTTAGTGGATGGGCACAGTTAGACTGATCGAAGCCACGTACTGTATCTGCGCCGCCGGTGTAAAGCGACCCTGCGCTCCATTTGATGACTTGCTGCTCCTCTGCCGAAAGAGTCTTGCCGTGGTTTTCCTCCAGGAGATTTGACAGGTAGGAGGCAGGGTGTTTGCCTTGCTCCATTTGCTGGACAACGAACCGGTACGGCTTTTCGATGGTGGTGATGAGGTTGTTCTTCCATGCGGCGGCTGTCCGTTTAAACCCGGCTCCAGGAAACCATCCTGGGATCAACTTCACTGTCGCAGTCAGCTCCGAGAATGCAAAAGCAGGGTGGACAGGCCGCTCACAGAATGGCATTGTATCCACCATCCAAGCTCCAGGGGTCCCGGCGGCGGAAAAGTTGGCCAACGCCTCGTTGGCCAGGTCGACGAGAGGATCCGATCCATGTGGCTCGATGTTGTAGCCATACGCAATTTTGAGAATGACCGCGCCAGCCTCCCTGCCTGGAGTTAATCCTCTGCCCGCGTGTCTGTGTCGAGAGAAGCTCACGTTCTGATATGCTGCACCAAGTCATCCGGCTGTTCCAAGACGCGCAGCAGAAACCGTCGCACCTCCACCTCTTGCAATGCATTGAATTGTGCAATCGTATTTTTGGTTCCCAGCACCCGATGCATGGCCTTGCGGTAGGCGCGGAAGATGTCGGAGTACTTCTGCATGGCTAGGATGTTGTCCCAGCCGACCCTGTAATAGCCAGAATGGTTACTTTTCTCCACTTTATCTCGCTAGACCAAAGGGGAAAGGTTACAATTCGCCGGCGAAAACCATGTTCGGCCGTGAGGAGTATAGACTGGACCGCTTCTCCAGCAGGTCGAAGGCGACGCGCGAGTCATTAATGACGACTATGGTTTGGCCGAGGACGGTCACTGAACTAATTGGGCCTGCGCAGGTCAGGAATAGGTTATATTAGATAGACGTCGAAGTGGCTACAGCATACCATACTGCTCCTTGAATTTCGACCAATGCAGCCAGTCTGGTTGGCCTGGAGGAGGGAGATCCCCTAGATTGCCGACAATGAATTTCGGCTTCGGACCTGGAGGGAGCGGTCTGTCCGAACGGTTGGATAACCGTTGGAGAGAGACTACCAGAGTAATCCCCAAGGGGACAATCAGAGACAATAAGAGTACAGTCTCCATGCTGCGACCAGATATCTATCTTCACGCTGGCTCTCCAGAGAAGGGGGATCACACAGATTCAGAAACACAGGCAGATCAAGCTCCAAATGCAGCAGCCAAATTTGCATTCACTGAGACTGCGCGGAGGGGGTCGTGTATGATATATCTATCTATTTTGCCCCGGTCCCTCGGGTGCCAGCAAAACCGAGGACGAACGCTTAAGGTGCCACTAAAGGACGAGTTCTGATTGCACCCACCTTTCTAGTTCGGCCAGTCTGCCAGCTCTGGTATGGTATGGAGTCGATCCTCAGAGGAACTGGAGACTGGAGGCTGGGGGATGGCGGAAAGTGGGCGGCGTTGGACAGAAGGAGCGGCCCGTTGGCCTTTAGTGTCACGCCGGTGTCGTGCCAGAGGGTCCCTAGAGTCCCTAGCGTCCCTAGTAGAGAGTTCCCATTGGATTTCAGATAGAGGCTCCGAAAAGGATCCTTGCGTGGCGACTCTTCGGTTGTAGCCCGCCAATGGCATGGCTGCAGTTGACAGGCAGGAGAAACCGCTTTGGGTACTGTAGACCTGTCATCTCAAATCCTAACCCCCTAAATCTCCCATCTCAAGGCGTATTTCAGAAGAGAGCCCCCGTTCCCGCGGAACCGATGCTCCATGGACAACTGGCTGCTGCGTGGACGGGGCCTTTGTGATCGTCATGGTGTCTGGCCTTCCATCTGGATTTTTGGAGGACTTGCCAGCATGCGCCGTAAGACTTTATTTCTGTGATGAGGTTTCGAGCTGACCTTGCAGGCACACTGTGTCTCATCAGCGCTAGAGGCCATTTCATGTGCATCGTCAAACACGACTTGTATCTGTACCCACCCGGCGTTCTTGGAGTCTGCGCTTGAATGCTACAGCCTGCAGTGCACTGTCAAACAGAGCCTCGGTGAGTATCTAAGGATGACTGACAGCACGATTTCCGACTGATATGGTAGCATCTACCAATGCCACTCGGGCGGCCTGCCGAGTTCCGGAGGCAAACGAAGCCGACGTGACGCCTGCGCTTGCCGGGTCCCTAGGTATGCTCGCAATTGTTATGGTGTGCCTGCGAATCCTCCAGCGAACAGTGGCCAAAAAGGTGTTTGGATGGGATGATGTGTTCATTATGATCGCGCTGGTATGGGTCCCAAACCCTAGGCTGTTGACTTTATACTGACAGAGCCCAAGGCTTGTTCTATTCCACTAAATGCCATGGCGTTTCCGCGTACGTTCACGTCCCTGGGAGACCCGAAGACACTAACTCTTCAGTGCAAAAACACGGCCTTGGAACCAACCTATGGACCATCCCTTTTGACAGCATCACCACCCAGCTGAAGGTCGCCTGAGCTCTACCGGCCCTCCCCGTGTAGAAACGGTTGAGACTGACAGGCTATAGCTCCTGCTCGTCGCCGAAGTCTTCTACATGCCCTCGGAGGCATTCACCCAACTCTCCTTCCTCGCTCTCTATAAGCGCCTCTTCCCCCCAACATACAACTACCTTATCTACGCCTTAGCCGGCATCTCGATCTGCTTCGGTGTATCCAACACTCTGATAATGATATTCCAATGCACTCCTGTCTCATATTTCTGGACGTCATGGGCTTCTGAAACACGAGGTACTTGCATCGATATCAGTTCCTACTCTTGGTATCGAGCGGCTATGCAAATCGCAATGGACGTCTCCATCATCGCCCTTCCAATCCGGCCACTCTCAAAACTGGCACTGTCCACCAGGAAGAAGGTCTTGGTGATGTTAATGTTTGGTGCTGGTTTCTTGTAATCATTCCACCCGATCTGCTTCTAGTTTCACTGCTGACAGCGTGGATCAGAATCACCGTCGTCAGTTGTCTCCGCCTACAATCGCTCATCAAGTTCTCCAAGTCCCCAAATGTCAGCAGTATGCCACCCAATTATGAATATCTTCTTCTTCTTCCTTTTTGTTTTGGATATGCTAACAGGAGAAAGTGGACAATAACCCCGCGATCTACTGGAGTATGGTTGAATGCGACGCGGCCATCATCTGTGCCTGTATGCCCTGTATTCCAGCTCTCCTAAAGCCATGCTTCCCCAATTTCTTTGGGGAAACACACGAGAGTGACCACGAGCAACCACCCCAGCATATCCGTCTGAACCAAGTACGCAGAAAAAGCATGTTTGTCGTCCTTACACCAGCGACGTCTCAGGATGTGCTGGTTCACGGTTAGATCATGGCCTGAACTCAATGTGTGTGCTCCTCAATCTAAGTGGTCCCAGAATATATCCTTGGGGGTGCCTTTCAGTACAATAATCTACTCGATACTTCTTTCATATGTGACTGGAGATGGTAGACCATCCCATGAGTAGTAGCAAAACAAGCGGTGATCCCACCATACGAACCGACCCACAGAAAGCTTGGTTCGGAAGGGTAGCTCCTCATGCAACAGAAGCGTCTTGAGAATTTCTTTCTTGCTAGGAAATTATTGGCTGCCATGCAGTAGTATTCATGATCCATTATTTGTTTTTCCTGCTAGTCATACAAGTAATAATATTACAACCATCCCTTAGGACCGCCCCAGGTGCCAGTCACCATCGATTGATAGTACACCCAGGGGAAGAAATGCTTCTTGAGGTGGTAGAACTCCGTCCGGGGAGTCGCCTGATCAATGCCAAACCAGTTTCCAAACGTCTCCTTTGGGACTCCGCCATACTTGAACTCCGCCAGGAGAACCTTGCCGTACTCCGTCAGCAGTGGGCAGGAGGTATAACCGTCGTACGTGGCATTGGGGTCCTTGCCCTCCATCGTGCGGAGCATGTTCTGCACCAGCACAGGCGCCTCGGCCGTCACAGCGGCGGCGGTCTTCGACGTCGGCAGGCTGGACGCATCACCGGCGGACCAGACGTTGCCGAACTTCTTGTGGCGGGTGGTGGCGTCGTCGACGTCGACGTAACCGGCCTCGTTCGCGAGAGCACTGTTCTTGACGAAAGCGTGAGGCCCCATCTTCGGGACGACATGGAGGAGGTCGAATTCCCTGGTGACCTTGGCATCGCCGTTGGGACGGGCAAACGTGGCCTTCTTGCCCTCAATCGCGACCAGGTCGTGCTGGAAGAGACCCTCGACGCCGCGCTCCTTACGCAGCTCCTCCAGCTTGGCGCTGTACTTCGGCACACCGAACATGGTCGGTGTACCCGTGGCGAAGGCAATCTTGATGGCCGAGTTGGCCGGGTTGCTGGGGTCGTACAAGCCCGCATTCTTCCAGTAGTCGAGCGCAAGCCACATGATCTTTTGCGGCGCACCAGCGCACTTGATCACGCCCGCCGGCTGGGTGAAGATGGCGTTGCCCTTCTGCAGCTTCTCAATCGAGGGGAAGACATTGGCGCAGGTGTCGTAGGAGTAGATGGTCGAGACCGACGAGTCCGGAGCGGCCAGCGCCTCGGACAGACCCTTGATGCTGCCGAAGTCGAGTGCGATTCCGGGAGCGACAACCAAATGGTCGTAGTTGAGCTTGTTCTTGTTTCCAAGAGTGATGTAGTTTTCCTCCGGCGAGAAAGTGCCCACGCTCTCGTTGTAGAACTTGAGCTTGGGGTCGATCAGGCCGTGGAGAGGCCGGCGCAGCTCCTCGCGGGTCTTCAGGCCACCACCGACGAGCGTCCAGCCAGGCTGGTAGTTATGCCATAGCGCCGGGTCGACAATGGCAACGTCATCCTGGGCAAATTTCCCCGAACGCAGCAGCTGGTGGCTGATGGCGAGACCTGCAGTACCGCCGCCGATCACGACGACTTTGTGACTGCGGGATGCAGAGCTCACGGGGGAGACGGTTGCATATCCCCGGCTGGTCGCAAGGGCAGCGCGAGCGGCTGAGGCTACTTGACGGCGCACCATGATGTGAATTATTAATGATTTGGCATCCAGAACTTCTTGTCCAGCTTCTGAAAATTTTATGCGGGGAGAAAAATGTGATTAGTCATCGCATGGCATGACCGCGCTCGGGGCCGATCTCGGCGTTTCTCTATTGGGAAATATATAGCAGCGGCGGGGTTCACGATGGATGGGTTATCCGGAGTAGACTATGTAGTATATACTCGGGTTACATGAAGTCAGTCGGAGACTACTAATCCTTCGTCCTGCGCTCGTCTCGTCCATTCCATCCAGCTCCCGTCATACAATCGCCGCTCCATCTCGTAGCCACTTAACTCCAATGCCAGGTCCAGGGCAGCAGCAGTCACCCCAGAGTTACACGTCAGAATCACAGGCGACTTTCCATCCACCCCAGTCTGCTGAAAGCGAGCTCGTAGTTGCTCTGCCGGTAAAATGATCTTCTCGTCATCCAGTATGGACGCAAGGGGCACATTCAGCGCCGATGGCATATGACCCGAACGCAATGAGGGATTCAGTTCTGGCTCTGCGCCTGAGAACCGCCCGGGAATTCTGGCATCCAGGATTTGGAATCGTTGTTGTCCCTCGCCTGACAGGAGTAACCCGCGCAGGTCCTCGTAAGATATCACCTCGTTGGCACGCTCTGTGACGGGATAACTTTGCTGAGCGGGCAGCGTTGAGAACGGGCCGGTAGAGATCGGATACCCTTCTTTCACATAACGAGGGAAGTTATTCAGAACATGGACGTCCCGATGGCCGAAGTGACGACACGCCCATGCGACGCGGGGACTTGAATAGAGGCCGACCTCTAGCGCATCGTAGACGACCAGGATGTCGTCTGGAAGAAGGCCTAGCTCGGCCATTGACTGGGCAAATTGTGCTGCAGACGGCAGCATTTGTGGATATGGGGATGTCGTATCCCTGATCTCCTCCATATTAAAGAATCTGGCAGTGGGTTAGTTTAGTCGTTGACACTACAGCTTGTGGGTAGAGATATATATATTTACACCGAGCCTGGGACATGCTGTGATCTGAAGGAGGGAACATGGGAATTCTGCCCTGCTGCGATGGGGATGATACGACGAGGCAAAGAAGAGCTCGTCAGGGCAGAATGGAGCTCCGCAGGAGTGACCAGGAGAGAAGTAAACGGGTTCCAGCTCGAAGCCATGGTGTCTCTTCAGCCAAGGACTGTATGTACAGTACCTTGTCCACTGCATGTGCGAAGACAAGCGGGAAAGGGACGGAGATTCTACTTCGGGAAAACCGTATTATGTAATTATTGGACTGTTTATGTTTCCCAATCCGGGGACGGAGTCGGACTACTAAAGTTCCGCGCTGAGTCAGCCTCAGTTCTTGCGCTCGAGAGTCGAGATCAGTTCCAAGGATCTTGGCAGCTCTCGGCAGACTCCAGCTTCAATTGATCATCATCCAATCTCCACTCGCAGTCATGGGCATGACGTTCCGGTGCCCGCGGAATCCGACCCTTTGCTGGGAGCATGCTGACCGCAGCCCCTTATCTCATCGAGGATTCATCCCCATGAAGATGTCTAATTTTGAGATGACTCACTCCATGGTCTGCTGTCCCGTCAAAGACCGACGGCGCGACCCGCGGACTGCGCCTTGTTTGGTTGATATTGACCTTTGAGCCAGGTGACATCCCCTGCGTTGGCATCGGCTCGCCTTCAGCACGCGACTTTCTCTTGACATCCCGTGCAGTGAAAAGTTCCGCGATGGACCTCGAAGGTGCAGAAGGTCGTCACCAGGGCCGGGACGAGATCAGTTCCGGAAGCCGCACCCGCGTCAACAGCTGTGACTCGGACTCTGACAAAGGAAATGCGACATTGGCAACCCGGGAGCAGATTGGGGCTGATCAAAATGTCACCAACCTGGCTCGCACGTTGAGCGTACGATCAAAACAATCGCACCGCTCGCTCCCTTTTCCCGCAGCAAAAGATGGCGCGCTCGACCCTCAGAGTCCCCAGTTTGACGCCAGGGCCTGGGCTAAAGCGTTCTACGATGTCCGATACAATTCCGATAACAGTGCTCCTTCGCGCGTCGCGGGTGTCGCTCTCAAGAACCTGAAGGTAGCAGGTTATGGGAGTCCGGTCGACTATCAGATGAGCGTTGGAAACGCGGTGTTGAAGGTGCCAACCCTCATCCGGCAGTGGCTGGGTGGGAAGAAACAGAAGATTCAGATTCTGAGAGATGTCGACGGCTTGCTGCTCCCTGGTGAGCAACTCTGTGTCTTGGGCCCGCCTGGTTCGGGCTGCTCGACCTTGCTCAAAACGATCGCGCAAGAAACTTACGGATTCGAGGTCGACCCGACCTCGTATATCAACTACCAAGGGATCACCCCGCAACAAATGTCAACCAACTTTCGCGGTGAGGCCATCTATACAGCGGAGGTGGACGCGCATTACCCGCAGCTCGTGGTGGGTGACACCTTGTACTTTGCCGCTCTCGCCCGCACCCCGCGTGAGATCCCTGGCGGAATGACCCGCGAGGAGTACGCAACTCACCTGCGGGACGTCATCATGTCCACATTCGGCATCAGCCATACGGTGAATACCAAGGTCGGAAATGACTTTGTACGCGGTGTTTCTGGTGGCGAAAGAAAGCGCGTGACAATTGCCGAGGCGGCATTGAGCTACGCTCCGCTGCAATGCTGGGATAATAGCACGAGAGGCCTGGATAGTGCAAATGCTGTGGTAAGGATACCCCGACGTAATGCCCCGAATGCCTTCAGTATATGGGCTTGGTTGTACTTTGTTCTGTTCTTAATGGTCAACTGTCCATCGCTTGCACTTTGCTGACCAGTTCTGGGATAGGAATTTTGTCGCACGTTACGTACCCAGGGCGATGTCTTTGGGGTCACCTCCTGTGTCGCCATCTATCAGGCTCCCCAGGCGGCCTACGAGGTAAGCCGATTCGTGATCGGGTTAACGCCTGTTTCTGACGATTTCCTAGTTATTCGACAAGGTCACCGTGCTCTATGAAGGGAGGCAGATCTATTTCGGCCCTGCTAAGGAGGCCAGGGATTATTTCATCCGGATGGGATTCCATTGTCCAGAAGCCCAGACAACTCCCGACTTTCTGTCCTCCATGTCCAGCCCCGTCGAACGTGTCGTCCAACCGGGATATGAGCATCGGGTTCCCCGGACGTCAGAAGAATTTGCGAAGCGATGGCAAGAGAGCCCCGAGCGCCAGGCGCTTCTACGCCAGATTGATCAATACATTGACGAGCGCCCGTTTCATGGTGAGGACTTGACCTACTTTGCATCGGCTCGACAAGCCGAGAAATCCAAGAAGCAACGGCGAAAATCCCCGTATACCCTGTCTTACTGGGGCCAGATTCGCATCTGTTTATGGAGGGACCTCCAGCGGCTCAAGAACGATCCGAGCGTGACACTGGCAATGTTGATCGGAAATTTCTTCGAGGCCTTGATTATCTCCAGTATATTCTACAATCTCGCAGGCGATACATCATCGTTTTTCTATCGCGGAGCTCTGTTGTTCATGCTGGTGCTCCTGAGCGCTTTCTCCAGCATGCTCGAGATTATCACCATGTATGAGAAGAGAACGATTGTCGAAAAGCACAACCGATACGCCCTGTACCACCCAAGTGCCGAGGCCATTTCATCAATGATCATGGATATGCCTTATAAAATTGCGAACTCTTTGCTTACCAATCTCGTGTTGTACTTCATGGGAAACCTTCGACGTGATCCGGGGTCGTTCTTCTTTCTCTACTTGATCGCCTTTTCGATGATGATGGCAATGTCCATGTTTTTCCGCTTCTTCGCTTCCATAACAAAGTCGATTGAACAGGCCCTCGCGCCCTCCTCTATTATCTTGCTTGCTCTTGTTCTTTACACAGGGTTTGCCATCCCGGTTAGCTATATGCGTGGTTGGGCCTCCTGGATCCGCTGGCTGAACCCGGTTTCGTATGGATTTGAGGCGGTGATGGTCAATGAATTTCACGGACGGGAGTTCCCCTGCGTCTCCTTTGTTCCCTCCGGACCAGGCTATGAAAACGTCTCGAGCCAGGAGCGGGTATGTTCCACTGTGGGGGCTGTCCCGGGCTCTGATGTTGTGCAAGGGACTGCATTCGTGCGATCCTCCTATGGATACGAGTACAGCCATCGCTGGCGCAACTTTGGAATTATCATCGCCCTGACGGTTTTTCTGGCTGTATGCCACTTGGTCACGTCCGAGCTAGTTTCCGCTCAGCGCTCCAAAGGGGAGGTGCTCGTCTTCCGTCGCAGCAAATTGCAAAAATCTCGGGCGAAGCGTTATCAAAGTGATGAGGAACAGGTGACAGGCCCTTTGGTGCAAGGGGAGAAAGCTCCCAACCAAGGCCCGGAAACCATTTCTGGCGTCGAAAAGCAAACATCCATCTTCCACTGGGAAGACGTGACTTATGACATCAAGATCAAAGGCGAGCCAAGACGCATCTTAGACCATGTGGACGGTTGGATTAGGCCTGGGACTTTAACTGCATTGATGGTAAGCCTTTATCCTTGCTACTGCTTGTGGAGTAGACTGACAAGGGGTTTTATAGGGCGTCTCCGGTGCCGGTAAAACCACCTTGCTGGACGTACTGGCCAGTCGCACGACGATTGGGGTCGTCAGTGGCAGCATGATGGTTGACGGCCGACCGCGTGATGAGTCCTTCCAACGCAAAACTGGGTATGTGCAGCAGCAGGACCTGCACCTGCACACTTCAACCGTACGGGAGGCGCTTGAGTTCAGTGCCCTGCTCCGACAGCCGCCGCAGTACAGCCGTGCCGAAAAGCTTGCTTATGTTGAGACTGTCATTGACCTTTTAAACATGCGAGAATACGCCGACGCGATCGTGGGAGTCCCCGGCGAGGGTCTCAACGTGGAACAGAGAAAGCGACTCACCATTGGTGTTGAACTCGCGGCGCGCCCTAAGCTGTTGCTATTCCTTGATGAGCCTACCTCTGGGCTAGACAGCCAAACATCATGGTCTATTTGCAACCTGATGGAGACATTAACACAGAATGGCCAGGCTATCCTTTGCACCATCCACCAACCGTCCGCGATGTTGTTTCAGCGCTTTGACCGACTCCTCCTCCTTGCGAAGGGTGGAAAGACGGTCTACTTTGGGGAAGTTGGACAGGGATCTCGGGTCCTTATGGACTACTTTGTCCGCAACGGTGGCGCTCCTTGTCCTCCAGGTAGCAATCCTGCAGAGCACATGCTGGAGGTAATTGGAGCTGCACCCGGAGCACAAACAGACATCGATTGGCCAGCCGTCTGGCGGAACAGTCCGGAATACCAGGAAGTACGGAGGGAACTTGGCAAACTGCGAGAGCTGGCCAACGAGCCATCGCCCGCCCGAGATTCAAATGACAAGTCCAGCTATGCGGAATTTTCAGCACCGTTCCGTGAACAGATGGTCCAAGTCGGCCGTCGTGTGTTTCAGCAATACTGGCGCTCGCCGTCGTACATATACTCCAAGGCTGTGCTATCCGTTGGCTGCGTAAGTATTTCTCGTCTGCTTAAGTATTGTTGGTGGCTAACCATGCTGTCCAGGCTCTCTTCATCGGATTCTCTTTCTTCAACGCGGACAATACTCGAATGGGGCTCCAGAATCAAATGTTTGGCGTCTTCATCTTTCTCTTTGTCGTTGTCCAGCTTGTCATGCAAATCATTCCATCGTTTGTCACGCAGAGAACCCTGTATGAATCTCGCGAACGCCAGTCGAAGACTTATGCGTGGCAAGCGTTTATTCTATCAAACATCGGCGTGGAGTTCTTCTGGAATACGGTAGGTCTAGCCTAGTTTCTCTGGGAAGCCTCTGAACTCGCTGACGAGTATTCCATCTAGATCATGGGCATTTTCTGCTACATCGCATGGTACTATCCTGTCGGATTATACCGAAACGCTGAATATACCGACTCAGTCCACGCACGGGGCACTCTAGCCGTTCTCAACATCTGGGCAATCTTTCTATTCTCCAGCTCCTTCGCCCACATGTTGATTTCGGGAATGGACAGTGACCAACTAGCCTCGGCACTTTCGAATATCCTATTCATCATGATGTACGCGTTCTGCGGCATTCTTTCCGGTCCTGATGCCCTTCCCGGCTTCTGGATCTTCATGTACCGCGTCAATCCGTTTACGTACCTGGTGTCGTCCTTGTTATCCACAGCGCTCGGGGACGCTCCCATGCACTGCGCCGACAATGAAATCCTCTCATTCTCCGCACCTGCTGGAATGACCTGTGCCGAGTATCTGCAAGATTATCGGTCCCTCTATGGAGGATACCTCCTTAATCCGGATGCGGGGGATAGTGAGCAGTGCAACTTCTGTACCTTGGAATACACCAACCAATACCTGTCCGGTCTCAGCATCGATTTTTCTAATCGGTGGCGCGATTTCGGCCTCTTGTGGGTATATATTGTTGTCAACACGGCGGGGGCCATTGTCTTCTACTGGCTTTTTCGGGTGCCGAAGGGTAGAAAGGCCAAGAAGGAATGAGCTTGCCTTTGAAGTTTTCCAGATTGCTTTTCGTTTCGTTTCTCCTCTTCATCGACTCCATTTCTTTCATATACCGTTTCCTGTCAAGACCGCCGTCTTTTGATTTCCTGTCAAAACCTGGTTGGCTCTGTATACATTTGTAAAGAATAGATGATATATAATATACCTACACTAATCATTCAGGAGACAATGCACATACTCTATGGATACCTCGGTAGTATTGGGGCGAGATCGGGCATAAATGTACAGCTTAGTCATTAGTGGCATACCGTAGTGATGCTCATTGTTCAGCGACCACGTTGCACTCTGTTGTCTCCAACAATCAACGCAACACAACACCTCCCAACCACCGTGATCTCCCTCAGTATTCTCAGTAACCATACTCACCATGCGCGTCTCACTCACCTCACTCCTCACCCTCGTCCTCTCCGGCCTCACCCTTGCCGCCGACCTCGGAATCGAAACCACCCACGCCGTCGAGTGCACCCGCAAGACCGTCAAAGGCGATACCGTGCACATGCACTACCGGGGAACCCTTGCCGCGGACGGATCCGAGTTCGACGCGAGCTATAACCGGGGCCAACCATTGAAGTTTCCCCTCGGTACTGGACGGGTGATTAAGGGGTAGGTTCTTCAACTGTCCTCAGCCAGTCCTCGGCGGGTTGGACTCGGGAGAGAGAGAGAGAAATACGGGCGGGCTAATACTTTATGATTATACAGATGGGACGAGGGACTGCTGGATATGTGTGTTGGTGAGAAGAGGACCCTGACGATCCCGCCGGAGTATGGGTATGGAAACCGGGGCATTGGGCCGATCCCTGGGGGAGCGACGCTGATTTTCGAGACGGAGTTGGTGGAGATTGAGGGGGTGCCGAAGGATGAGCTGTAGTGACTGACTGCCACGGGGTGATGTTACTGCAGGGTGTCTCGTAGCTGTATATAAATCCCCAGAGCCCATTCTTATTCTGCTGTCCTACCTACCTAGTATTACACTTGGACTGACCTATAGGGCCAGGAAGGACTATAGGAAGCAATTCTGCTTATAAAGTTCGAGTTCGATCCATGGCTTGGGACAAGCTATTGCTCGTAATACGGAGATGCTGTCCGTCCATGGGCAGCAGTCTGACGGAACTTTAATATGAGTCTACCTTTTCCGTTAAACTTCCCCTCTTCCATTTTCCTTGGACTGCTCAGTTTATGGCCTCCAGATCGTCTACCTACAGCC
Organism: Aspergillus egyptiacus; assembly: GCA_025688805.1. Taxonomy (NCBI): domain Eukaryota; kingdom Fungi; phylum Ascomycota; class Eurotiomycetes; order Eurotiales; family Aspergillaceae; genus Aspergillus; species Aspergillus egyptiacus. The sequence continues at coordinate 88,048 of MU628438.1, forward strand.
CAGTTGAGATAGCTACCTGCGATAGGGTGGGCACCTCTGGTACCCAACCTAGCTCTTTCCTCAGCTGTCCACGGGCGAACGTCCACGGTTGAACTACTCAGCAGGTGTACTCTTGGAGGTTCTCTCTCCCTCTCTATCTCCAAGGTGCAGGTCGGTCTTTCCACGTTGGGTCCGAGAATCACCATTACTGACCGTGGTCGTGGCCTAGCACTTAGGTACCAACGCAAGTTCATGCCCAGAAGACAAGTATATTTTTGCACATTCCAAACTTCGTGAACGGCCAGGACCATGGCCTGGAACATAACAGCCTGTCGGGAACGCTGCTTTATGTGTGGTAATAGGGCCCGAAGCCAGGCAAGAATCATCGCAGAAGAGGATGACTCCGTATGTATAGATACGTTCCAACAATTCGTTGAATAAGCTAATTGGAATTGCGCACTCCCAGACTCCCATCCTCATGAGCCGAGGGCTCATCAATTTCCACCTTGCCTCCGAAATGAATCGCGTCGCGCTTTGTCCCAATTGCCACTCCAATTTCGACGACCATTGCGACCCGAAGCTAATCTTCTACCCCGTCGATATCCGATTCTTTATCCGATATGAGCTACGCGATAGGATTCGGCGGCAGAAGGACGGGAGCCCCAGGCGGGTTCCAACGGCCAGGCAATACGCGGACTGGGCGGGCTCCTTATACCAGAGAATCTTCTTCGACGTTCGGGCCACGAATATACCCCGTATAGTAGAGCCGGCACAATGGGGAGGAGCACCACTTGCCAGCTTCCGCCGAGTATTCGGCATGATGGGAAGCCCTCGTGCTAGGGGAATTCCAAAACAAGACAGGGAGGACCTTAGGGTCCTGTGGGAGTTATATTACGGCAACGAAGAGAATGGGATAGGCGCGGTCATGGCTGAGTACCAAGAAGGGAACGGTGACCAAGATTTCGGACTTGGTGAGCTCTCAGATGATGAGGGTGGCCCCGAAGCGGGCGAAGATAGCGGAAGCGAGGACGAGGATGATGGTGCCACCGAAAAAGGAGCTCAAGATATCGAGGCAGTCAACGAGATGCCAGAGCTAGAGGAGGAGGAGGCTGGGATTCCTCGTAAGAAACGTCGAAAGTTCGGGTTCGACTACCAGAATTGGTGCTGGGAGTACGGGCCGGAATCATCATCTAACGGCAAGATGGACCCTTACTCTCGTCATGGATAGGTCTATGAGATTGTAGTTGCATTATGTGTTTGCTTACTCCTGGCTGTAAAAGTATGCCATCTACCGCAGTTGTACCTGCCCCCCTTTCCTACATCTATCCATTACCTACCGGGGAGCATCTCGGAATTCATATCGTATGCCGGGTGGGAGAGATCACCTATGGTATGTAGAGCACCCCGGAAGGAGCTGCGACAACGAGGAAGACGACGAGGAGAATGCAGGACTGAGGATGAAGCCGACGGGATCAGAAAAGACAGAAAATGAGACCTGGTCCCCATTCTCAGAAAAATCCTTGCTGGGACTATGGGCCGAATCGCCCTCGAGCGACAAGATGATTGACTTCATTCCTTTGAAGATGGAATAAAGGGCTACTTGTTGATACAGTCTTTTTATTGATGGGACAGTGCTCTTTGTTGTAGGGACCGATAATTGCTTTGATGTGTGTCAATGAGTTGAGACAGTGAATGGTGACGGTTGCATTTATATAATTTCCCGCAGTGAAGCCGTATAAAGAACCTCATCGCCAGCCATCATATAAAAAGCAAGAGATCCAGAGTTAGTCAGCTCGGTGAAAATCTTCCCAGCAACAACACCCATCCAAACTTTGCAAGCAACCCCAGCGACCATGTCCAAGCCCAAGTCCAGTCTCTCCCAGTCGCGCTGGGCCCCCGATCCCAATGAAAATGCATATGCAAAGTCAACACCAACACCCAAACCGCACTCCAAGGAGCGAGGGAACCTGCTTCCGCCAGCTCAGGAACTGGCGCGCTTCATGAAGATCGTGGCGCGACTGCGGTGGAAACTCCCGTTCCTGGCCGAAGCCTACCGCCTGGCCACGCTGCCCGTCGACGTCGACCCGGAGTTCGACATTGTCCACGCGGAGATCATGTTCAAGCTCGATTTCCACGAGTACTATGCCCTCCTCGAGCGCGCCCTGGTCCACTTACTCGGCGTCTTCGGGATCACCGTCTCGGCCGCCTCCAAAGCCCCCCACCCGGGCTGGGCCTCGGCCTCGCACCGATACCACGCCAACGTCCTCGAAGCGCTCGAGGCAGACTCCAGCCCACTACGGACCGTGCTCGGGAGCGGGAATCGCATCCGCCAACTAAGGCGGGCGAAAGAGCTCCGCAACCGGTGGAAGACCGCCGACTTATCGCAGGAAGAAGAGGCGGGGGAGGAGCAATTCATGGGGAGACGCGAGACGATTCGGCCGCTGAACAGTTACGATCTTGAGAAGATCGTTGCGGAGATCTTTGACGGGCTTGAGGAGGGTTATCGACTGGCGGAAGGGTATGCGTCGGAGCATGATCCGGCTCGGAGAGCGGAGGTCTCGGACATGGATTGGGATTTCATTGTCGATGCGATGGACTGGGAGGCTGTCTGAGGTTGGCTTCATTGCATTTTCATTTCCGACTGCTGGTTGATTGCGGTGACGGCATATAAACTGATTCTGATTCTCTGATGTCGACCCATTATGTGCCGTCTGTCGAACAATCAACAACAATCGATGAGCTGCTACAGATCCTTCGCATCTGGATATATTTCTTATTTGTCTCGTCTGTCCATGTCTAGACATGTCGGGGTTTTCGGAGTTTGCTAGCGTGCATTTGCTTAGAATCATAGCGGTTGTTATACTATCATCGCAAGACGATCGACGATCTTATTTAGTAGAGTAGCAACGGGCCAAGCAATCGTGTAGTTTACAGAATAACCATGACTCTCTCTGTATACAAGTCAGTCTTCCCGACTCTCCGTCCGCGAGACCAGATTGCGCATGGAAGACGATTCCGGCAGACTGTCATCATACGCAGACGCAGACACGGCCCGACGACGACTGACGGACGACACCGGAACGGCAAGAGAACTCCTTTGGACAGAAGAGAGGCGCGTAGAAGCCAGATACCCGTCAAGCGATCCACTGGAGTGTTTCAACCAGACGGCTTTCAACGACGGAGCATTCGCCGCCATGATTGCCACGTTCAGCTCCACGGCCGAAACGATCACCATGCTGCCCAGGATATACGTAAAGTCGGGATTGACGACGAACTCGTGCAGGACGATCACCCGGAGGCAGGCGACAATCACGGCCGCACCGCCGAAGGTGACCACCGCGATGACCTCGATGCGGCGGCAGACGGGAGCTTGCATGCGCCAGAGCGGGGGGATGGGGAGGACGAGGATGATGATGTCGGTGAGGATGTTCTATCGGTAGAGGGTCCACCGTTAGTATCCGTCTCTAGGGTTGGTTGGCTGGGTTGTTGCGTATTTCTCGGGGAATGAATGGTTTCCAGGGCGCCCAAACTCACAAGGGCGGCAGGGAGATAATATGTGACGGCGGTTTCGACACAGGTGGCATCACGGTAGGCTCCCGGGTTCCAGAAGGCCGGCAGTGGGCGACATCGCAGACAGTATAGCAGCCAGAGTGCGACGGCGACGAGAAAATTCAGGAGCATGGTTGCGTAGACGCTGTAGAGGAAGGAAGGTTTATTGACGAGGCGAAGATAGAAAAGGAGGAATCCGGTCTTGATGGCAAAGTGCATCCAGATATAGAAGATCTCCGCCGCAAAGAGCAGCTGTGGAGCAATAGGACCGAGATGGGATCAATGATGTCGCCTTCATCTCAGAGACTGGGAACAGGGATGGTCACTACCTTAAGTATGGTGGCTATATCTTTCTGTGCTATTGTGTCTACAGGCCTGTATGCAAGGCCAAGGGTTAGCGACTCCATGCACAAGAGTCATGTCTCGAAAAGACCGGTTACTCACAGTCCGCCCCCGTAGTAGAGAGACATACAGAACAGCGCCTGCTGGCCTGTGTTGTATACTAATACGGATATCATCCACCAGTCGTCCCAGCCAAAGCTTTCTATGATGCATTTGCGGGAATAGATGCGGAGGCCGGTAGTGATCGAGGCCAGTGCATACATGAGAAAGGAAATCGCATATGCTGTCGGCTGTAGAGACTCGACCATGTCCGCATGAAAATGACGCATACTGGGGTGGTGTGTTCACGAGTCGGATCATTGAGACGGGTTTTGTATCCGGACAGAGAAACCCTAAGGAGACGGGTGATGAGGATCATGGTAGGATCTGGAAGAAGTGAGGCGCATTCACCCATATACTCCCTAGGTATACAACGGGACCAGATGGATCACATACGTATGCCCCCAATTCCCTGCCCTGCCAACATCAAGCGGAACATCCGATAGGCCTGGAAGAAGCTCGTATCTAGTGTATCGGGCTCCACATCAAGAACAAGCTATGATCTCCTGGTTGCCCTGTCGTAGCCTAGTGTGCTGTGCCGCCTCCGACTCCAGCAATCAGGATGACTTGAGGGCCATTAGCCCTTCCAGATCCACACGCTAATCAGTATTACGACAGCAGCCCGACCAGCTTGATCCGTGGGCGCACGGGGCCATCGGCAATCAGCGTTCTTTTTTAAGACCCGGGGGTATCCCCTGAGACGTTGGGCCGGGGAAGAGTTCTCGAGATGGCCGATGCCCCTGATCAGAACGGCCCGCCGGCGGGAAACAAAGAACCCGAATTTTCAATATTGAGACACGCAATAGTAAAGGCCAATTTCAGGAAATGAGCTTCATTACCGCACACCCGACCATCTTCAACCCCGATCCTTCCACTATCACGCTGACATTCTTGGCGCTAGGAGCTGCTTTTCACCAATGCATCCGAGCCACGGAAATCGACAACCGACTAACGACCTTGCTGGGGGGGTACCTTTGTTTTCTGGGATGCTGTACGCTAGATATGTGCGTATCCTCTCCTTGGGATGGGCTGAGGCGGCCGGCATGACCGTCCTGGCGTCGGTGGGATTCAACACGGGGCTCACAACAAGCATCATCCTTCACCGAGCATTCTTCCACTATCTGCATCGCTTCCCGGGTCCTTGGATGGCCCGTGTGACGCGACTGTCCACTGTCATGCAATCATGGGAGCGAACCCAATATCATCGGGAGTTGGAGAAAATGCACCGGCAATATGGTGACTTCGTGTGTACCGGCCCCCGCGAGATATCCATCAATCGACCCTCAGCGGTCGCTGTTATGCAAGGGCCCCAGTTACCCTGCACCAAGTCAACCTGGTATAGCCATGTCTCAGACGGCAAGACGCAAATCTCGCTCAACTCCACACGCGACCCCGAGCTCCATCGCCGGCGACATGCGAGCCGTAATCGCGCGTGTTGCTCTAGAGTTTGATATTGGCTTTGCACCTGGTGAGCGAGCGCAGGCATTTGATAGAGATGCTAAAGACACTTTTGCCTTTACTGTTGGATTGTTGTTTTGAAATTCCAGTCGCGGAGCGGTGCTGCTGGACCGGTCACCAAGACAAAGACTCGAGACTGTTTTTATCCCGAGGATTATGTGGTATGAAGCTTTCCCTGCATACAAGGGCCCAGGACATTATTATACTGTATAGTAGGTCACCTCTTCCTGACCATGGTTCATACATACGCTGGCTTATCATCAGTCTCAATCTTCGGCTAATTGCGTGGTCCTATAATTCGCAATATCTTTAGTATTATCTCAGATATCCAAGTCCAACGTGTGTATCAGACACAATCAACTGTCTGGTATGACATTCTTGTTGTATATCAGAAATGATTATTCTATTCCAGAGCACCCAGGTTGCCATGAGGGTTTTCCTCCATTCTAATTTAGCATAACCTTCATTGGAGGTAATGTCAACTACATGCACTGGGCTGCTCAAGGCCTTGAATACTGCATGTGATGTACTATAGTCCGTTGTGCCCTGATACTATACATTCTGCCACAATGACAGTTAAGTTCTCTCCATATACACGAAGCCAAAAGTAACAACGCCCAATTAGCGGTTATATCCTGGACAATCTCTACTCAGACGGGACATGGTTTCTTGCAGGCTCCCCATCGTCCAGAAAAACGAACGAAACGATAGCAAACATGAAGGCTATTACTGCTATACGATAGTTCAGTAAAACCGCAATAAAATCCAACCAAAGCTGCCGAAAACTCACCCAAAGTAATACTCAAGTAAAAGTATCCAATTGCCTCCGACAGAGGGCCTGCCAGTAAAGGCCCAACAATCAGCCCCAGGTTGAACCCGATCTCCCCCATGGCAAGAGCTCGAGACCGTCCCCCGTGGGCGCCAAAGATGGTGGGATTCTTCGACTCGAGTTCATTTACAACCGCTGTTCACCTGTAAGCATCCCCTTTGGGGGTAAAAAAAAAAAGGGAAAGAAGGTATAACGCATTCTGCCTACCAATTATCTGCAGGAATCCCACCCCTCGGACAAAGGGGGAAACGACGCCAATCCCAGCGACGCAAGTGATGAAAATCGCTTTCCCAGATCGCTGGTCACTCGCCCAGTTCCACGGGAAGTGTTGATCGCCAGGGACGCCTAGAAACAGGACCAGGAGAGCGAGAGTAGCCCAGGCAATCGCGGTAGGATATCGTAGACCAAGCCGGTCGCGAACCCAGCCGGAAACAGGGGAAAGCAACACCCCAGGGGCCTGGCGAATGAAGAACAGCAGGCCCACTGGCGACGGACCCCAGCCGAAGATGCGACGAAGATGGACTGGCCACGTGGTATTGAATCCGGTCATGATGGACGAGAAAATGATAACATTCCCGACACCGGTTAGGACTCGGGGATCGCTCAGCATTTTTTGGTAGAAGGTATGGGATGCCGTTTCTTCCGCCATGTCGCTCTCCGTTGGCTCAGGTGCTCTGTTTCCAACGGTTGATAGAAGTGGCGAACTCTCCGTGCTGTGTGTGCTCTCGCTATCTTCGCGAGAGGTCGCTTCCGCGGGACGCTCGGGGGGATTTCGAGGACCGTGAGAGAGCTGTCGTGGTTCAATGATAATCAACCGTCCGAGAATATCCAGCGTGAGAGCAGCCACCGGGACTGACCAGGCTGGCCAATACCCGAACCATTCGAGCAGGGTCCCCGCCATCATGGGTCCGCTGAGCGTGCCCGCGGTAATGAAGGAGATACTCAATCCCATCATCTTGCCTATATTGTCCTCGCCGGCGATTTCAGTCAGCATGGCTTGACAGACAATCCATGCCGCGGATCCCGCGACTCCCTGTAGGATGCGGCCGAGATACAGAGCCCAATCTGCGTGATGCCCTGTCAGCAATGTTTCCCAACCACAGCCGCACGGGGTATTCCGGTTCTGACATACAACCCGGGGTGGACGCAACCAGGATCGTTCCGACGAGGCATCCTGCGAGGGAAAGCAGCAGCGGAATCTTTCGGTTCGCGGATTTATCGGCAAAATGCGCAATTATGGGCGCGGAGACCAGACTGACGAAGCCATGAATGCTGAGGAGGGCGGTGGTGAGTCGTTGTGTTTGTGCTGGATCGGCGTGCAGACGGACTTCGAGCATGTATGGGAGGATCGGGACGACGAAGCCGTAGAGGAGGGTTTCTGTAGACGGTCAGGGGCTGCATTCCTATGTAAGCCATGGATAATACCAGTAAGCAGAGCAATGCAGATGGTCGAGAAGATCAAGGCCTTGGATGAACGCCATTTGGAGCCAGGCGCATCTGCCATCAGAAACCTCATTGTTGGTACCCTGTCCAACAGATAGGTATGGCATTGGTGAAAAGAAGAGAATCCTCTGGAAAGGGAGATCACTGCATTTATTAATTCTCTTAGTATTATTATTCCAAAAAACGGCGGGGTAGGACAAGCATGCCGCTCGTCGAGGAAGCAATTCTGCCCAAGGAGCTGATCGGATATCTCGAGCTTCACGCTGGCATTCTTCCCCAACATACCTGTTCAAGACTATCTTCGTTTCCTTCTCATTGATAGAGAACCAACCACTGGAGTATCTGAAGTCAATGAGCAGGGATCGATGATGATCTTTCCGCGTCCTCGAGCCAGTGGGCCCGAGGCGACAGGTTTGTTTATGTGCGGGATTAAACTTTGACGCAAGGGGACGAGGAGATCTCTGCCTAGAGGCTGGAGATTGATTCTGAGACCCATCCCTGCTTGAACCTGCGTTTCGGCCCCTCGCAAGCTGGATATCTGCCCCCATACTGGACAAAGCCAGAGCTGATTCCACTGCCCCTGCATCTCTCGATCTCTTTCTCGGAAATCGAGACTCGCCCCACAGTTTGTCCCATGCTGTGGAAAAGCCCGGAAGGCCAATCCTGGGATGTAGTCTAACTAACTTGCAAGGAACTTCCAGCTTCAGGTCCTCGCCGATCACCACGCCAATCTCCACCGGCTGGCTTGGCCAGATCCAGCGCGCAAGCACGGGGCGCCCCGGGGAACTATATGGCTGGCTGAAGCGTTCCTTCGGCTGGGAGCGATCGACGTCAGGGGATGGATGCATCATTCATGGCAGCATGATGGTACGAATAGACCCACCGGTTCAGCTAATAGGCGAGAAGGAATGATGTGCCAGACGAGAACATACGGACATGTTGAAAGAAACTGCCAGTTCATGCTCCACTACAGTCCCTGGGAAGCAATGGCCAATTCTCCAAGGTTATGCAGGTGAAAACTTGAAGTATCTCGCATGCTGCATATCCCTTGTTGACACAGACGCCACTTGACAAGATATATGATATTGAATATTACAAGATTGCTTTGCCCGTGTCAGTTGATAGGCGAAAGATGCTCTGTGCCCTGCCGTCACTCTTCACCAACATCTATGTCGCGAGCGTGACGGCCGGAGCTGCCTTCATATACTATATCCTCATTCGTCCCCTGTTCAAGGGGCTTCGACATGTGCCCGGACCATGGATAAGCAAGATCACGACTCTGCATCTGACCTGGTATGACTGGCAGTTAAATCGCAATGAACATGTCCTGGAGTGGCACCGGCAGTACGGCCATATCGTCCGGGTCTCGCCCGATGAAGTCTCGGTGGCTTCCCTCGACGCCATCCGACAGGTGTATGGCTCGTCTAGTCGGTGGGAGAAAAGCAGCTATTTTGACCACTTCACTGGATATAACGAGCGGTCCGTGTTTGCCACCAAGCCTCATGACGAGCATACCAGGCGCCGTCGTTTGACGGCGACGTTCTATCAGGCGTCGTCGTTGTTTCGCCGGCCGGAGGTGGAGGGGATCATCCACGACCGAGTCCACGCCGTTCAGAATCTCCTGGACCGGAATCAGGGCATCGGCGTCGACGTGCTTCGCCTAACTAGTTGGTACGCCACGGACATCATCACGCATCTTGTCCTGGGTCCGAACCATTGCACACGCGCCATTGACCAACCGGGCGCAGAACGAGAGATCCTGCAAGAGCTCAAGTACATGCAGCTCTGGGGGCCCATTAAATTGCATATCCCGATTCTTTTCAGATACTTGTCGTGTCTCCTGTGCTCGGTCTCTTCGCGATGGAAGTGTCTCCTCGCAGACGACCATCTGTCCGACTGGTGTTATAGCCGGTTTTCCAGCGCCGTCCAGGATCCTCAGCTGCAGGAGTCACCTTCGCTGATAAAGCATTTGATGGACCGCCAAAAGGACCCCCGCGTCGGCCATCTCAGCCAGTCGTACATTGCGGCCGAAGTGCTGGACAACATCAATGCCGCCGAAGCGACTGTCGCCGTTACGTCCACGTATCTCCTCTGGCAGTTATCGCAATGCCCAGACTGGCAGCGACGCGTCCGAGAGGAGCTGCTCGCTCTCCCCATGCAGCCGGACGGCCTTCCCTCCTTCGCCGACATCAACCGTCACGCCCCGACACTCGAAGCCTGTCTGAAGGAGATCTACCGTCTGCATCCCGCAACCAGCGGACGGGCCGAACGAATCGTCCCTGAAGGCGGCCGCACACTCTGCGGAATCTACCTGCCAGCCGGCACAAAGGTCACCTCGTCCATTGGCGCTATGCACTCCGACCCGGACATCTTTCCCGCACCGGATAGATATCTCCCGGGACGATGGCTAGAGGGGACAGAAGAGGAGCTGAAGGAACGGGAAGCCCGTCTGATCCCGTTTGGGCATGGTGCGAGAATCTGTTTAGGCAAAGCCCTGGCTACGATGGAGATCAAGCTGCTCGTGGCTGGGCTGGTGCTTCGAAATGCAAGCCGGGTGGATTCGTTCACGACTCCTGAGTCGATGGAGCAGTGCAGCACCCATGATGCGATGCCGCGGACATTGCAGTGCGGGATTCGGTTTTGTAGGTTATAGGCATTACAAACGTGTAGTTTCCAGGGATAATATAAAGGAGTTATGTTCTGCGGCAGGGCTACCAGGTCAGCATAAAATACACGGCACTCACATGCCCTTTGAGGCTGAAAATAGATGATATATCATACTTTCTATCATAAAAATGAAACCTGCTAAAAATAACCATATGGAGTGGGCTGACAGACCCGAGTAAATAAGACCATGAGTTTGTTTGCCATTTTTCGTTCCTCATCATCAACAGTAAACAGTGGCCACCCTCGACGGTGGCCTTTAGAATCAACCAGGACCAGTCTATCATACGCCTGGTGAATAGAAGACCACGTCTACTAAGTTCTCGGTGTCAACCTGACCGGCAAAGGGGGTTTTTGCCACAAAATAAAAGACTCTTGATCCAGCCAATCCAGCCCCGCCTGATCAAGTTCCATGTCAAAGTTGAAGACCATGCGGGCAAGGATGAGACGCATTTCAACATACGCAAGGCTGGATAACAGAAAAAGAACAATCAGGTTAGATACACATCACAAAGAAGAAGGAAGAGTCAGAGTATCAACTCACTTGCGTCCAATGCAGTTTCTCGGGCCATAGCTAAAGGGCTGCATGGCCGTTTTGCTGTCATTCGCAAAGCGAGGGTCTCCAAGGTGACGTTCCGGGATGAATTGCTCTGGGTCGGTGAAGTTTTCGGAGGAGTAGTTGGCAGCCAGCTGAGAGATGGATACCACGGTCTGGAATATGGGTTGTGAGTGACAGTCATGCCGGGGGTTCTGCTGCACTTACGCCTCCTGGAACCCAGTGTCCGGCTATCATATCACCCTGGGCGTCGACGACGCGCGGGAGACCCGGTCCGACGGGGGGATACAGGCGAAGCGCCTCGGTGAGAACGGAAAGACAGTATTCGAGTTTGTTGCAGGATTCCAAGGTGATCTCCGCCTCGTCTGAGAATGCTGATCTGATCTCCGCTTGGAGCTTGGAGAGCACGCGTGGACTTCTCAACAGCAGGTAGGTCACCCCGGCGAGCAACGTTGCGGTCGTTTCGGAGCCAGCAGTGATCAGGACGCTGCCGTTGGTGACCAGTTCTTGAAAGCTGAACCCTTTCTCCGTGTTTGCGTGTTTCAGGATGTTGCTGAAGAAGTCCGGCCGCTCGTTGGTCTTGTCTAGCCGAGCGTGGACCTTTTCTGTCGTCAAGTCCAGGTGTGTTTTTCTCGCGGCGATGATGTGCTTTGGAGTGATGAGCTTGAGTAGCGCCATCGATCCGGGCAGACGGCGGGCCACATTCGCATATGTCCCCTCTCTGACCTGACTCAATTGAATGGACACCCATTGGTGGTATTGGGAGTTCTTGAGGCAGTCAAAGGGCTCTCCAAATGCCAGGTCTCCGACGATATCAAAGGTGGTAAAGTTGTACCACTTCACCAGGTCCACGGCGACTGTGCCCGCTGCGCAGTTCTCCCGCAACCGCTGCATCAGAAGATCGACATAGCCCTTGATGAATAGGCTCCTGGCCGCGGAGGGAGCTCTCGGAGAATCCATGAGACATCAACCGGCGGAAGCGAGAATGCTCGGCGTCGTTGGAGACGACGATACTGGCAGCGCCTCCAGCGCTGGGGGGGTAGAATCGGAAATCCTTCTCCTTTTGCCCATGGCCAACGCGGGTTCCGTAGATGGGCTTCCAGGCGTCGCCGTCACTAAACGACAGCTCGTCGGGAGCGATCCGAACCACATCGCCGTATGTCTGGTGTAGCGTTTTGATGGTCTGGGGAAACTGGCCCCCTACGATCAGGCGCATATAGGGTATGCGCGTGGCTGCCATGGTCTTTGGACCGGGGTACTTGGCCAGGGGATGGAGGTAGATGTTGTAGATGACGAGAGCAATGAAATAGAACAGTGCCTTGCCCGGAAGAAGACCCTTCTTAGCTCAACTTCGACCGATGGCGTGAGAATATGGTGCACTCACCGTGACCAAGCCTCCTCCCAGCAAAGCCCATCTCATATTGAAAGGGTCTTGCAGCCCTGAAAGGTCTTGAGTGGCCGCCATATTGTAGATCAACTTGGAAACACGGAATGGTTGAAAGCCCCCATGGCAGATGGCTCGCTCCTGATATTTATACACTCTCTGCATCAATCTACGAGCGTTCCGTTCAACCGGCTTGGTAAGTATTGGCATTTCTGGAGAATCATTTTATGCAATTGCACCGGAAATTCCCAGTATGAAGCCGGGATGGAGTAGCTTCAGTGTTGATTCGCGGGGAGCGGAATTCCGCCTTTTTTAACATGCATTAGCCATTGAGTCATTAATAGAGCCTTCAAGGCAGAGATGCATTGACAGGTCCCTATGGTCTATATATTTGATACCTGGGCGGAGCCTTTCCACTAACTCGACCTTCGTATGGCATCTTTGTCCGCTTCTCTAGAGCGTCTGAGCGTGCTCGAGCGCTCCCCCCTCCCCTTGTAATGGAGTCATACTATAGGTTGTTATATTGCCCAGCAATTGTTTTTGACTGACCGAATCGTTACTCGTCATGTTGCCTTAAACAGACATGACAAGGACACTAGTAGCCTGGCCTTGACTATCAAAGCCAGCTTTCTGACTAGCCATAGGTAGGTGCTTTGTGGGTGTTGCGGACTGTATGTAGCCTAACCTCGCAGTTGACCTTCCGCGGTCAGGCATGCATGACTCACCTTGCATGAGGGAGCCCTGCAACTTTGCCGAGGCGTCTGAGCGAGCCGACGCATTATGTACATAAACCCGCACTATACACCTTTCCAAAGCACTTGGGCCCAGAGACGGCATTTCAGACATGGTGGGCATAATCAGTGTCATGACGATTTCAACCCCCTGCAGGCCGTCCCAAAACGCCCAATCTGGTAGCAAGCGAGTATCCCCTCAATCAGTTCATTCTCTCCACAAGGACAAATGGTGACTTTATATACGTCACGGGAAGTGACTATGTACACGATGCAGTGCATAATGATTCCGACCCTTAAGAGTACACCTCCCCCTAACAGGGCTTCGTACAGATTGCTGATATTGATTACTAGAGGATAGACATGGGTTATAAAGATCACCCTCATTCTTGTGTGTAGGCAGACACCACTATCATCAGTCCGCATTATCTTGTCTAAAGCCGCGATGCACTGGATGGCTCTTAACAAGGTCAAACTCTCCAGTAGCATAGTTATCCAGAAGCATAGTAAGTACTTTTATGATCTCAGTATACAAGCTATAAGATTAAGAAGTCTATAATGATTTTAAATACGGGGACTGTTATTAGTTTTCAAGCAGCAGTTTAAGATATAACTTCTTATCTGGTCTCCTAGTAATATAGTATTTAGACATGGGAAACATGCCTGCTATAGATACCGCTTTATCTTAAAACATGCTTTAATCTATCATCCCTCTATGGTATAACTGGAGTTACTGGAGGGTAAGGAGGCAGTCATCTTAACGTGCTGGTCCTAGTATAACAGTATAACAGTCTTTGACGATGTCAGGTCGAAGGCAACAAGGGAAAATGGAAATTGAAGATTTACTGCGAAATTGAGTTCTGCTAAATTGTGATGCAAAAGATATAGCCCTGGGAATGATCGAGGAACAATGAACACTACCAGGCCTGGTATAGGAAGCAAGGTGTATACAGTAGGCCGTGTCCATGCGTTGGAGGATGTCAGCACCATCGAGGATAATCATAATATTGGAGAATAAAGCCAAAAGCTGCTTCTCACGGCGATGGGCTTGATATCAGAAACCTGACTCACAGACAATATGGCTGTTTTTCGCTGGTCAATACAGACACTCTAAAGCCAGACCTACCTTATCAGAGTGATCCTGAGGTTATTACATACATCAGATATAGCCATCTATGTAGAGTAAACGCAAATCAAGAAAAAAAAAAAAAGGGGGGGAAAGAGACAATATGAACGAAAACTTTTATTTCTGTATCCAATTATAATTGCACTATTCATTCCACGAAGGGAGCCATTCATTGGTCGTAGGGTAGCCACTGAAAGGCAATGGAGGACATTCAGCCATGCAATGCTAGACAGTTGCCAGATTCTCATCAGGTCCACTGGAGGTAGTTACACTAGCCACAGAAGAGTCGGCAATCAATGGCCGCTTACTCTTTAGTAGGGGCAGCTTTAGCCTGCACCTGGACCCTGCGCCTGAATGCATCCAACGGTGCAGCATACTTGCAGCGTTTCGACTGTACCTGTAGAACACCAAGGTCGGTATCGAAAATGCCCAATGGATTCCTAGGTTGTGATACTGGCCATCTAGTGGATTGAGGGATAGTTGGTTGGTCCAGGCAGTCTAGAAAACGCTGACGGGAATGGCAACAGAAGCAGGTAAACAAGAACAAAAACAGGCGTTATAGGAAATAAATATGCTACGTTTCTTCTTAATCTCTATTAATTACGTATTATTCAAAATATAAGTTTCTATGCAGGTTAATGGCCCTGATCCAGTGCAGTGGTATATCAGGATGGAAGCAGGGTTACGGACCAGGGCTGATGTACATGCTGACAACACGCCGCATGTGTCCTCTGGAAGTCCCCTACATATCACCTGAAGAGAACTGAACGGTCTGATCGTCTACAGACCGAATGTATCAGATTGATCAACCTGGCAGCAAATGTCCACCCCTTGATCGCCCACGTGGGGACATTTAAGCCGAATTAGGAGAAGCGTCTGTAAATCATCTCCAACCTCTTGTCAAGGCTCCAATCTCAAGAACACTAATATAAACCAGGAACCCCGTGAGGAATCAGACATGCGGACGATCTACGAAGGCATCCTCGACATGCTGACCGTCTTCCTCAGCCTCCTTTTGCCGGGGCCCTCCCATGCCTCCGTCGACAGTTTCTATCCCCCCCTGAACCACACCACCTACATCACCAATGCCTCGCTAGGCACATACGGCGGCGTCTTTCACGCCCCGGGCCACCAGGCCAGCCCAACCGGCGACGCCGTCTACAATTACTGCACCATGCCCCATCCCCACGTCGACACCTACTCACTCCCGCGCCCTGTCGCGAACGGCTCCGTGTCCGCGAAACTAGTGTACCTGGAGTACCTGCAGCGGCATCAGCGGCGAACACCATACAATATCCTTCCCGGCGGCGAGGTCGGTCTCTCCCTTTCTGGGCCATACTATCAAAAGTCAAGTGGCTAACCCCCGCAGAATCAAGAATACAACTGCGACACGCTGCACACACACGTCTTCGCCGCACCAGCCGGCCCAGGTCCCACCCCCATGCAAGTCCACGGCCAGGCCTACACCGACCCCTCCAACCCCTTCCTCACCAACTACGTCAACGGCTCCTGCCAGTACCCACAGCTCACGATCGGCGGGTACCTAGACGGCCACCAGCACGGTCGGGACCTGCACGACGTGTACGCGCAGAAGCTCGGGTTTCTCCCGGACTCGCCAGACCCCGAGAAAGTGTTCTTCCGCTCGACCTCCTCGGCTCTCACGCAGGGTACGGCGGGGGGTGTACTCCGCGGTCTCTGGCCGGAGTATAGCGGGCCATTACCGCTGCACCAACAAGCCGAGGCGGTCGACACCATCAACCGGGGGTTCCCCTGCCCCGCTCGAGACCAGATCCTCGCCCGGATCCAATCGACGCCCGAATGGAACGATCATATCAACGTCACGTCCGGGCTGCGAAATACCCTGGCGGATCTGTTCGACGCGCGCGAAGACCCGGCCTGGATGGAGACGTGGGACCACTTTGCCGATAACTTCCAGGGCCGGCTGTGCAACGGGTACCAGCTTCCGTGTCGGGTGGAGGATGAGTCTCGGTGCGTGACGGATCAGCAAGCGGAGGAGGCGTTCCGCGCGGGCGATTGGATGTACAATTACTGGTGGCGGCGGAACCCGTACGTCGCTGATTATATTACCGTGATCGAGGGGATGTTCATCGCGGAGCTGGTGCGGAACTTCGAAGCGGTGCAGCAGGGTCGGAGTCCGGTGGTATATCGCCATACCTTTGCGCACGATGGCGATGTGGCGCCGATGCTGGGGGCATTGGGGATCCGGGCGCTGAGATGGCCGGGGATGGGGGCCAATGTAGCCTTTGAGATTTGGTATTTCTGCTTTATTTTCTTATGCAAGTGTTATATAACTAATGCTGGAGTAGGGAAACGTCGGATGATCAGTTGTACGCGAGGGTTCTGTATAGCGGACGCGCGATTGAGACGGTCCATGGGACGTTGGAATGGATTCCCCTGGCGAAGCTGATTGATATTTTAAAGGTTTATATCCCGGAGGATATTATGAGCTTGTGCAACTGACGGCAGATCGGTTATAACGTTTGGTGGTTTATGTTTCTATTGTCAAATAATCTAATAATAGACCAAGGTCTACATCATCCGTAACAGACACTGCACATCTATCCCCGTCAACCCATCCCAAAGGAACAGAGAGCCTATTCACCCGTCGCACCCTTAACCTTCTGACTGCGCCCCAGAACGACCGAACTGAGATCCCCAACCGGCAAGACGATCGGGAAATCGACGGCCTCGAGAATCTGCACGATAAAGATATGCCAGATCGGTATGCAGAGGGCGAAATTGAAGGCGCCGCCGACCTGGACAGACGTGTGTTAGCAAGGTCTTTGTTACACTGTACACCATACACAGAGAGCAATCCAAGAATGAGAAAGGCGGGAAGGGTTGGGATAGAAACATACAACCAGCAACCGATCCGCCAACTCATGCGCCCCATTGGCAAGCTGGAAGAACGACCCGGCAATGAGTGAAAAGGTGATGACGAGGAGGAACAGGGCGGAGAAGAGGCAGACGTTGGTCCGGATCGAGCAGATCAGGTAGATGAATGTCAGGATGGCGAGGGAGACGAAGTAGAATCCTATGGATCGTGTTAGCATGGCCTTGTTTCTTAAGTACCTACCTACTTGTAGTGGGTAGTGTGGGAAGGACATGGTGGAGGAAGGGGAGGTAAGATACCGGTTGTAGCGGCGTAGGAGGCCGTGTGCTGCCCTTCGAGGATGTCACCGGTTGGCGAGTAATTGCGTCCGGTCGCGAAGAAGGGTATCTGCGTGGTTCCTTGGACGATCCAGAATGTGCCTGGTTGAGCAGCCAGGTCAGCGATAGCATGTAGCATAGGACGAGAGGAGAGACGATGAGAGGAGAGACGGACCATATGTGAAGAAGAGAGCACAAGAGAAGGTATTCCCGATGATCCACTCCCCAATGGCTCCCAGGACCTGGACGAGGCCTCCGAAGAAGATGTACACGGGACTGCAATGGACTGTTAGACAAAGTACTGGTTGAAGAGAGGTAAGCCAGGCAAGGGCAGGAATGCCTACAGGATAGCACCACCTAACCCCCCAGCCCCTCTCCAGCCCATCAGCATCATGGCATTCGGCGTCGACGCAATCAAAAAGCCCATGAGGCAAATCGGCGTCGGGTTGCCCAGTTTCTTCCGCAGATCGCCGGCGACCGAGGGGTGCTTAGGGCTGAGGTAGAGCTTCTCGAAGTTCTCGCGGGAGATGGGCAGGAAGACGCTCTCGGCGGTCTTCATGCGGTTGAGAGTCTCGTCGGACTTGTCGGTGGTGATGTCGCTGGACATGATTCCGGGTTTCATAGAGCTAGATAGGAACGGCAAGGAAGGATGAATGAAGGCTAAGCAAAGCCCAAGCCGGGCAGGGGAGAAGGTTAAATACGCCTCGATGCTTGTCGATCCTTGACCTCCTGTGATGAGCTGTCTGTTGGGTGGAGACTGGATCTGTGGAGTAGAGTATGGCGGGGAATGCGGGGGATCAGGGTCTTGTTAATGGTCCGGCTGCATATTGACGCTGGGGTTGGGCAATAACCGAGGTCGAAGTGGATAGCATCAGGGCCATTAGCCGTGGGATTGCTACAGATCTCTGTTGAGCGGAACGAAATTCCGCCGTCCATAGCTCTCCTGCCCTCCTATCCTAAGGAGACTCGAGTATGCATCTACAAAGAGGGTTGAGGGGATCGTTCGCCCAGGCAGAACTATCAAGTCTATTGTTCCTTCGCTGCTCATCCATCTCTCTTGGCCTTTCTCCCGTCTGTCCAGCCATTGACCGCCCCTTCTGGGTCCTGCAGCGAGACCTGATAGTATCGTCTCCCCGCATTACCCCTCAGCTGAGCGTGGTGGAGAAGGTTGAGTTCCATGGATCTCCATCGCATCCCCGTCTCTCCGCTGGCCAGCGCCAGGCTCACGTTCGAGGTGAGAGATTATTGTAGTCACGATCCCTCCAGGGTCATATATTTTACCAGGTAAAAAGCTTCAGCTAAGCATATCAGCTAGAAATATCAGCTTAAGAAGTAGGTCGATCCCAGAGGCCACAACCAAAAGTGGCAAAAGTCCTTCGCTTCAGAAGTGCAACAGGTCTACTGGGGAACAGAATTAGATCCAGCACCTGTGAGCGTGGTTGACAGCATGGACAGAGTTCATCATGGAGCTATTACTTACTCACACACTGCCTCTTCCGGGTAGGGAGAGGTTCCAGCTTATGATGTGTTAGTTCCTGGAATATATATCAGCGCTTAGGACGGCAGCAACCTGAACTGGACAAATCAGCAGTTCTTCTTAACGGCGACGTGGTCTACTATAGATAGTCCGACCAATCAGTCACAGATCACTAACCCTACATGATCAGTGGCATTTCCGACCTCCAGTCCCGTACGCCTTGCTATTATTATTTCCCACCAAGAAGGAGAGCCATATACAGGTGCAGATGTCCATCCATCCCTGTAATTTGTGTAACTGACTAACGCCACCAGCCGGGGACGTGTTGCTGACAGCCTGGTTGGCAATGGTCCCTATCGACTGTCTTAGGTCCGAGAGAATTGCTGTGAGACAGGGGTTCAACTGCCCAGGAAACCGTTCGTCCATGTCTCAATCGGTCCAGTGCTCCAGGCAAGGCCAGGTGAGACGAGTAATAGCCAGCCTTATTTCTCCGGCTATCGCGGGGATAGATTTGACAGCGTCAAGGTGTGGAACTGCAAACGGAGACTCAGTCATGCCTCTCCTGCTGACCACATATAGGCAGTATAATCGCTGTAGTCTCACTTGCACGCCGAGCCCACTGGCCATTCGATGTTTGCTCGCTCAGATCAGAATGGCTATCTATAGCACCAGGCTGGGATCACAACCAGATGCGAGATTGGAGGACAGTTATAGCAGCCACCGTGGGATCTCTCGCCACGAGATAATTCTCTCCGGCTGCAGTCCAGGGTATTGGCACTCGGAGATGATTCGTCCCGACCAAGATCCAGACCGTCGACAAGCCACTAAGACAAGGCTGCAGGATCTGATGCTTGCCAATTACGAGGCCGTGTGCCCGTGCGTAAACGAAGGATCGCTAGCCTGCTGTCACCGGCCTAGATTAAAGGCCATCGTTCGTCCCTGGGTCTGTCACCGGTAGCGCCCGTCGTGCGCTGAGCTTTGTCCTGATCTCGCATCCGTTGGCCGACATGGCTCCAGGTCCAGCCGACTACCACCTCCCAGAGGTGAAGCTGCCTCCTGAAACCCACTCGTGGAGCTTCCTCGATCTCGGCGACCGGTCCAATATCCGCTATGAACAGGCCCCGACCGAAGAGCCGGTTGTTGGCCTGGGGATCTCTCCCGACGCGACACACGCCCGTTCCGTGAGTTACGACGACGCCCTCTCGCCCAACGACCGGAGTCCCTCTCGCTTCGCGGATTCCCAAACGACCCTGTTCGGGGAGCACCAGCATCATGTCAAATGTCGGTCCCGCAAAACCCTCGCCCAAGGCCGGCTGTCGTGGATTCCGGTGACGATCATCGTGCTCGCATTGTACTCCACCGGGCTCTCCGGTCTGTACCTCGTCATCGCCTTCATGAAGCCTCGCTATGGGAAGATCGTCGGAGTGGATGGCAAGCTGGCTCCGTCGACAGCGAGCCTGCTAAGCACCCTGCTGGCCAAGACGGTCGAGCTGGCGTACGTGACGGTTTGCGTCGCCTTCCTGGGCCAGGTCCTGACCCGGCGGGCCATCACCAAGGGGTCCCGGGGCATCTCGATCGCCGACATGTGCATGCGGACCTGGATCATGCAGCCGGGGTCGATGATCGTCCACTGGGAGAGTCTGCGGTATTCGGGCTGGACGATCCTGGGGGCGATAACGTTGACTGCGACCGTGGTTTCGATGCTGTACACCACCGCCGCTGAAGCTCTCGGTACGTTACCAGCTCTTGCGACACGTCTACAGCTAACAGGACAGTCACGCCGATGCTGAAATGGGGCCCCATGGAGGATCGAATGCTCGTCGGCGACGTCTATACCGCGTTTGCGAACCCCTTCTACCTAGCAGAGAACTGCGAGACGCCCGTGGCGGTTGGAGTCAACCACCGAAACATCACCTGTCTCGACATGCAGCACGTCGGCCAGGCCTACCACAACTACCAGGTCTTCCTCCACGCCTGGACCGTCGCGGCAAAGGGGAATCAATCCGTGTCGACCGACCTGGCGGAGCGCCCTCGTCCGACCGGCTCGATCCAGGACAACACCACCGTGACCGGCAGCTGGATCGACCAGGCCGACATGGCCGAGCTGTCGCGACGATACGGCCGCTTCGTCCAGAATGTCACCGCTGCGATGCCGCACGCTGGCATCATCGCCGCCGCCACCCACCCGAAGAACGCCATCAGCCAGCCCAAGGATCTCTCCGGTGAGGGCAACTACCAACTGGTGGCCTCGGTGCCCTCGCCCGCCGTCAACGTGCTTTGCGTCGGCATGAACGAGACCGAGCTGGAGCCGCTCATCTACGAGAAATGGCCCAACGCCAACGGCAAATTCGACCCGGTGACCTGGACCACGCAAGTGCCCGCCGACGTCCCCGACGAAGCACACTGGCGCAACCGCACCGTCGTGGACGACATCTTCGGCTTCGGCCCCGACCACCCCGGCAAGACGACGCCCATCTTCGGCAAACTGCCCCTGGCCCTCAACACGATCCTCAACGTCACCACCCCCTACACCAACGAAGCCATCTACATGCTCGGCGCCGGCCCCAACGGCACCACCCCACAGTACGTCCTCTGCGCGCTGCGGGCCAAGCAGACCCCGAAATGCGCCACGCACTACGCCGTCACCGACAGCGGGTCGCAGCTCTCGACGATCTGCGAAGAGAACCACCCGCTCCAATACAGCCTCCGCAACCCATCCGCCCTCGACGGCGTCTGGGCGCACGACTGGAAGAATATCGCCTCGGAATGGGGCTTCTCGCTCTCGCTGAACAGCGGCATCACGGACGGGCAGTCCGCCAACGCCCGACTGCTCATGCAATTCATCCCGCAAATGGCCATCCTGGACCCGAACCTCCCGTCCGCCAGCGAAGCGCTCGCCGTGCTGGCGGGGAACACGCTCCTGATGTCTTCTGCGAACGCGCCCTTCGTGCCGTTCTGGAACTACACGACCGACGACCCCCTCCCCGCAACGCAGTGGTTCAACGCCTCGCTCCGCACAAACGAGTACACCTCCGGCGGCACCGAGGAATGGCAGGGGATCTTCTACCCGATTCTGGTGTTTGCGTTCTTTACGAGCGCGCTCTGTCTGTCGTTCATGCTGCTCGAGGTCCGCGGGCGGCAGGTCACGGACTTCACGGAGCCGCAGAATCTGTTCGCGCTCGCGGTGAATAGTCCGGGCACGGCGAGGCTGCAGGGGGCTTGCGGGGCGGGGCCGGAGGGGGTGCAGTTGAAGGAACGGTGGTTTGTTGCCATGGAGGAAGAGGAGGAGCATTATTATATCCGGACCAAGGCGGAGGAGCGGACGCCAAGGGTGGTGTCGATGGCGAAGAGCGAGAGCAGTGGTACTAGCAGTAGTAGTAGTAGTAGTCCCAGTGGTGATGGTAGGAGTCCGACGGAGATGGATCTGGAGGCGAAGCAGGGGGAGAGTCCGGTGATGAAGGAGTATCGGAGGTTGGCGGAGAGGAAGAGCTGGCTGTCGAAGTATTATTGACTTCACTATCTAATGTCTTACTATTGATGATGGCGAGATGTATGGTATGCTATGCTATGGAGATGGACACCATTAGGGCTAATCATAATTTTGCTTGACAACCGAGTAACTGTGGACCTGAAAATGTCTCCCTAGTCACCACCTAATCCAAATTTCATGCAACGCGCCATAAAATGGAAAATATCATCCTAGCTGACAACATTCGCAGCCCCAAACCCAACCTCCCCCTCAAACACCGCCCCGACAGGCCACAACTTCACCCTGGGAAACCCAACCCCATCACCATGCCACTCCAGCGTCTCCCCACCGTCTCCCTCCTCCAGCCTGCTTGCATACGCCAGCCCCCACTTCCCGTGAAACGACGGCTTGATAGACAACCACGGATTCTCCCGGCCATTCTCCGGATCATCTGTCGCGATCACGGCGTCTTGGACTCCGTCCGGATAGCGCGGGTGGCAGAGCGGCGGCTGCGTGAGCGCGAAAGACGCCAGGCGGGGTAAAGGGAGTTTCGGGAGCGAGGAGTCTTTCAGGATGGCCGTGAAGAAGGGTAGATGAGGGTTCAGAGGCGCGGGGGCGTCTTCCGGATGGTAGACTTTTAACGAGAGGTCGTTGCTGTTGGCGACGGGGGTGAATTCGAAGCGGGCGCGATGTTTGGGGATGTCTGTTTATTGAATGTGTTATCAGCACAGATTTCATAATTAGGTAAAGTAAAGTAAAGTAAGGGACATACTCCAATTCCTCCTCCCGTTCCAGACGCTCGCGTCCGTTGAGACATAGATCGAACTAATGCGCATGTCCTTCTCCTCATTAACAGGATTCGTCGCGGGCCCCGGGATCAGGATCAACTCGTCGTAGGGCCCGACATCGGTTTCCTCGTAGCGAAGTATCATGACGCCTTTGAGCCATGAGCGGTGGAATTGCGGGACGGAGCCGTTTGCCAGTTGCTCGAGACCGGAGGGGTGGATGACTTCGAACGGGTGGTAGGCTCCTTCGGGCAGAATGCCTTGTAGGATGTCAGGGTTGTTGTTAGGGTTTTGCGCGGTTGCTTGGGAGCCAGAGGTTGGGGGTTCGACGTCGGTATAGAGGAAGATCCAGGCCTTGGCTGTCAGGGTCCAGGGGGGTGGGGCGATGGGGATTGCGGCTGTAGGCGGGAATGAGCCGGGGATGGACGGAATCGGTTCTGGCGGGATGAAGGGCTCTGGGGGCATTTTGGCTTCAGGATGAGGCTGGACTGGAGTTGAAGAGGAGACAATTCTCGAGGTTGATGAAGAAAAGGGAGGGGGGGGAGTTGTCATAATATATATAAGGTTACCTTAGGAATGCGGTGCAGCGGTGCATGCGCGGTCCATGTGATGATCAACCCAGGTCAGTTTTCCTGATTAACCTTGAATTTAGGCTCATCCTCACCCAGAAGATAGTGGGCTCCAGAGTTAACGGATGCACTCTGGATGCAGAGATATTCCGCTGTTGACGACGACTAATCTTGGTTCTTGTTCCTCGGGAATCATACAATGGATGGAGGTACTGTAGATCCCGGACGTAGCAATGACTTCATAGAGACCTGCTGCATCCATCCATCCATCTTCTTAAATTAAACAGTAATCAACTAAACGACCATGATTCCCTATGCCATTCTCCCATCTTCAGAGTACGCCATGTGCTCGACGGACTCTGTCTTGCTCGCCTTAGAATCCCCTGGCATGATCATATTCCTCTGGCAAGACATTCTCGGCTATACCTGTCAGGGCCGCAGAGGACTATTAAATATCGAGGCAACGAGGCCATGCTCTGCAGGCAGGCAGTCTCTCCTCGCACGGGAATTTCGACCTGTTGATGAATCGACAGTAAATCAGCTATTTTACTTTACAGGTTGGCGTCTACATGAATCAGGTATATCAGATGAGTATAAACTACTGTACTGGGTAAATGATGCTGACATCCAGGCCTTCTAATATCCTAATATCATTTTCAGATACTATTTTATATCTATCCTAGACCATACCGCACCAAGCTAGACACTACAGACCTTTCCTATTATGATATACTTAGTACTAGGTAAGGTATCGACTGCTCGCAAGCTCCAGGACAGCACTTTCATCACCGGAGTATGTAACTCAGTTCTGGCCTTGGGTACATGATAGTAGACCCGTGGCCCTGGTTAGACGGGCCAGCCAGGAAGTCTACTTAAGGAATCCATCGTAGCCGCCTTGCTGGCCGTGGTGTGGTGGGCTCGTCCGGCGTTCGGATTTGGCACCTCATCCCCAGGCATAACTTGTGTACCATCCTGGAGGATGAGAAGGAAGATAAGTATGATTGAATATTCAATTAGAAATTTTATTAATACAGGCGCATTAGTCACATGAAATGCTGATTACTTCCATGGCATGCTCAACCGGCTCATTAGAAATGAAATTAACATGGCAGTTCTTATCTTATAAGCTATTTTAAATATAAAATCAGCGCTCTGCATAACCATATCACATCTAACTTGCATTCTAGTCGATGTGCAATGTCCAGGATGACGAGAAATTGAATAAGTTGCTGTCTGGGATAGCAGAACTACGTTGCTTCTCTTCATTAAATAGATGGTGTCAGTATAGGACGAACTGTTGTCAGTGCTCTGACTGCAGCCAAGTCATGCAACAAGAGAAACCTGACATTTGGAATCATGGTACTAAGCATTCAAGCACAGTAATATAGGTGTGTGATATACTATGTCTAAGCGCTGGATGCATGCATACGTCGTATCTCCTCAAGCTTGAGGCCTCGTCTTTGCAGTGTCACAGAGACAAAGACGGTTGGGTATCTTCTGGTTTCACACTACCTGACGCTCATCCCAGGTACCTAATCTCACGGGCGTAATAAACCATGACCTCACGCGACTGCCTCCGTCACTGCCCATGAGGTGAGGTAAGGTGAGTGGGTGAGGTGTACCATAGTATTTTTTTAGGTTCTCAATCCTGCTAGGTTCTTAATCCCGTGGCCTAGCCGCCTAGGTCGCGTCGCAATGGCGATGCAACACCTTGATCCTAAGGATACAGGGTATTTTATAGGCAGGCGCTGGGATATTGTCTGCGGCCCAATCCTGCTAATCGCCCAGCCTGACAGGCCAATCAGGCTTCCACAAGGCTGCTCTCCATTTCAGCTCATGATTTAGATCTTGATTGGCCGCTATAGACCATGGCCGAGCCTTAAGCGCTGGGTAAGGCGCTACGGTTAGGTACCGCTCTCTGACGGATCCAGCGTCGCGAGGCTGGTTCCAGCTCGTGTGAAAAGGTGCTTTCTCCGCTGTCCATAATTTCTTTGTCTTTCGTTTTGTCTGTTTTATCAGAACCGGACTATGCTTTCTTAGACCCCCCCAGATAACATGCTCAATCCCCACGATTATACAGTCGGCTGGATCTGTGCCCTCAACACCGAATACGTCGCAGCGCAGGTCTTCCTCGACGAAGAGCACCCGACCCCAGAGTCCGTTTCGCCCAACGACAACAGTAGCTACACCCTTGGCAAAATCGGCCCGCACAATGTCGTTATCGCCGTTCTTCCACCGGGGGAGTACGGTCTTTCGTCCGCCGCCATCGTCGCAAGGGACATGCTACACAGTTTCCCTAATATCCGGATCGGGCTGGTGGTTGGCATTGGCTTGGGTGCACCGTCTGCCCAGCATGATATCCGTCGTGGGGATGTGGTTGTGAGCACGACGGTGCTGCAGTACGATGCTGGGAAGGCGATACAGGACGAGGAGTTTCAGTACACCAAGAAACTGGATCAGCCGCCCGTGCTGCTTCGGACGGCCGTTAGTGGGTTGGCAGCAAAGTATGAGATTTATGGGAATCGGATTCATGCGGATGTTTGTGAGGTGCTGGAGAACCGGCCAAAGTTGAGGGAGAAGAAGTATGGACGGCCGAATCTGGACGAGGACTGGCTGTTCAAGTCGGAGGTTACCCATGCTTCACAGTGTGGAACTACTTGCAGAGTGGATTCGACGGCAATTGTATCACGCACTGATAGAGAAACCAGGGAAGACGATCCAGTGATCCACCATGGAGTGATTGCATCGGCGGATACTTTGATGGATGACGCTGTGTGCCGTGATAAACTGGCTGCCCGGAATAATGTCCTGTGCTTTGAGAGGGAAGCGGCTGGTCTCATGAATCACTTTCCATGTCTGGTTATTCGAGGGATCAGTGACTATGCGGACAGTCACCAGAGTAAGAACTGGCAAGGCTATGCTGCCATGACAGCGGCAGCGTATGCAAAAGACCTGCTCACGAGGATCTCACCCACAAGGGTAGAGGCTGAACGAAAGACCAGTGAGGTTCTTTCTGAATGTGCGTTTTGGGCCAAGGAAGTAGCTCAGTAATATTTGCTAATGCAGATAATAGTCTCCGAGTCCTTGTCTAGAACAGATGCGACCGTATCAGTCATAAAATCTCAGCTGGAGAGCCATGAAGACCGTGCAATTCTCGAGTGGCTCAGCACCGAGGACTACAGCTCACAGCATGGCGATTATATCAACCGACGCGAGGCTGGGACTGGCCAGTGGTTTCTGGGTGCATCCGAATTCCAGGAATGGGTGGAGAATTCCGGCGAGGTGCTGTTCTGTCCTGGGATACCTGGTGCCGGAAAGACGATACTGGCCTCGACCGTGATCGACTATCTCCAGAGAAAGTTTGATGCTGCTCCAAGTATATGTGTCGCGTACATATACTTTAACTATAAGCGCCATGAGATGCAGAGGCTCTCCAAAGTC
This sequence comes from Aspergillus egyptiacus, assembly GCA_025688805.1. Taxonomy (NCBI): domain Eukaryota; kingdom Fungi; phylum Ascomycota; class Eurotiomycetes; order Eurotiales; family Aspergillaceae; genus Aspergillus; species Aspergillus egyptiacus. Next base: position 115,120 of record MU628438.1, read on the forward strand.
CTGGGAAGTCTCCTTAGACAGTTGCTCATCAACCGGCAGCATATCCCTCAAGTGGTTAAAGAGTTCTACAGGCAACATAAGGCCAGGAACCAGCGACCGTCTTCCTCCACGCTCACTGAAGCTATTAAGCAGGTGACCGCGTTATACTCACGAGTATTCATCGTTGTAGACGCACTGGATGAATGTCCAACGGCAGATGGTCGCAGGGGCCAGTTTCTTTCCATATTATTCAGCCTGCAAGCAGAGTTCAACGCAAATGTTTTGGCCACGTCCAGGGCGCTCCCTGAGATCGTGGAGCAATTCAGCAACCACAGGCGGTTGGAAATCCGCGCCCAGGACGAAGATATCCAAATATATCTTGACGGCCGCATAGCAAAGTCCAGGCTGCCACTACTTAGCTCGCACCAGGATTTGATAAAAGCGGAAATCATGAACGTGGTCGATGGAATGTAAGCTCCCCTTCTTTTAAGGCGGCTTCGATTCTAATTGATATAGGTTTCTTCTGGCCCAGCTCCATTACGACACCGTAAGCACTAGGCGGACACTCAGGCAGATCAAGGACACGTTTCGCGTTGTTCCCAACGGCCCAAAGGCATACGATCAAGTGTATGAAGAATACATGAGACGAATATCTGGTCTGGATGAGATTGCGGCAGATATAGCACGGCATGTTCTGCTCTGGATAACCTGTGCGAAACGGCCGCTTACTACAGTGGAGATGCAGCATGCCCTCGCCGTGGTGCTGGACGAACGCACTCTAGACGAGGAAAACATCCTGCAGACAGACGATATGGTCTCAGCCTGTACCGGGCTAATCACGGTAGACCAACAGAGCGGCGTTATTCGACTCGTCCATTATACTGCACAAGAGTATCTGCAAAGGACGCAGCATGAGTGGTTCCCTGACGCAGATCTAATTATCGCGAAGCATTGCATTACTTACCTTCTGTTCCAGGAATTTGAAGAGGGAGCATGTGCCAGTGACGAGGCATTCGAAGCGAGACTCCTCTCTCGCCCCTTATTCAACTACGCCGCGTGCAACTGGGGGCATCACGCCCGGTCAGCGGACCAAATCATTCTGGAGTCCTTGACTCTTTCCCTGCTTGAGAATGACCAGAAACGATCAGCCGCCAGTCAGGGCGCAATGGCGTCTCCGGGTGTGCGAGGGTATATCGAGAAAGCACCTTCCAACGTAACAGCACTTCACCTTGCAGCGTATTTTGGACTTTCCCATCTAGTCGTTGCATTGCTCTGGAAAGGGCACAGTCCTGGCGCTCGGGACAGTCACGGCCGGACACCGTTATCATTGGCAGCAGCACATGGGCACAGTGCAGTGATGACGCTATTGCTCGCGACTGAAAAGGTGGACGTGAATAGCCAGGACAACGATGGTAAAAGACCTGTTTCTTGGGCATCACGGTGCGGATCCTGCTTTAAAAGACGTGTCAAGGCCGTGGTATTCCGGTCGGGAAGCAGATGAAGATAACTCGACCGTGGCCACCGATCCAGACGACAATGGAATCTCGACAATATTACGAGACGCTCTGAGCAGTCACGTCAACATAGTGCGGGTCTTGCTAATGAGTAAGATCCAGTGCAATTTTGCTGTACACGATACCGGAACTCTTTTAGGTTACGCACATTCAGTGGTTGAACCTCTCACATCGTGATGTTGTACAGCTTCTGCTGAATATGAGTTCTGATATAAATGCTGTCGATACGAGCGCCTCATCCGCTCTCCACTGGGCACTCGGGCAGCCCGATGGCCTTAAGATGGTGTAGTTTCTAGCCCAGAACGGGATAGATGTATTGCTTGAGGATGTCGAGGGTCAAACACCGAGAGATCTGGCCGAGTGCACCGCGTAAAAGAAATATTCCGAAGGGAAAGTCTAACTGAAAAGAAAAGAACCAACGTATGGACAAGGAGAAGGAAAGGCCGGAATCTTTCATAGTCCATCTCGAGTGAATCGGATGGGACCTCGCAATAATCGCCCAGCTGCCATTCTCAGCCATCTCCTGGTGCACCATGCAAGAGAAAGACATAGACATCCTACAAATAAATGCACAATATTACTGTGGTTAAGGCTCATATCATCCATACGCCGATGACATAACTCTGCTGGAAGTCTATGCCTTGTAAATGAATACATATCGAGTCCAACCTCAGTCGTGCCATCCGACACCCGGAACCGCAGCAATGAGGAGCCCGGTGATGATCACAAAGGCAAAGATTGAACTTTTGTACAGTTCTTATATTTATTCCCTCAGGTTCGAACAAAAATTTAGGCAGGAACGAAACTTGAACTAGGTGTATGTTCTTGTTCCTTAAATCGAATGAGACAGATTTAAAAAAAAAAAATAAATAAATAAAAAAAGCCCCCGGCGAGACTCGAACTCGCAATCTTGAGATCTCCAGGATAGAAGTCACACGCCCTAACCATTAGGCCACGGGGGCATTCGTTAGCAGTCTGATAGGAAACAATGACTACATAAATAACCAGCTAGATTAATTCTGTTTAAAAACTTGGGTGGTCCATATTGTCTCCCGTCTCCCAGCTGGGCCTTACTTCTGCGCCATAGGTTGACCTTATCAAGAAGTCCATTCCTGCGCTTCTAAGGGAGCTTTCACTAGAAATACACAGAGGACGTCTGCATTGCTTGTTCTGGTACTAATTTGACCATTCTTCATCGTTATCTTGTGGTATCTCAGGCAGGAGGCCACCCAACACACATACATACTTGATTTCCTACGATACTTCTCTAAAGCCCAGCACTTCTATCAGATGTCTTTTCCCTGTAAATAAACTGAAATTGTTGATAGGTAGTAGCAGGTTACTTAGTAGTTATACGTCCTACAGACCTTAGTTAGTGCAGGCCTTGCTCAGTATCTTAAAAATTAAAAAGCTTTATATATGTATAGATTATAAGCTCTCTTTATTATTTCTTTTTAAAATATTATTTTAAAGTTTTCAACACTTCGCTGCGGTCTCCGAAGCGCACCAAAAATGGAAACTTTTCGAAGAATATTTATAAATTGTGGCCCTGTCCGCTCTGATACCTTTGTGTCAACCCATCACTACGTCCAAATATTTCTTGTATCAGACCCAATCTGCGCCTGGGCACTCAGTACCACAGAGCCTTTACAAGGAAGGGTTACATCGAAACATGTTTCACTGTTCACTGTGTGACATACTTAGTATCATGGCTCGCCGCCGTCGAGTGACAGATGACCACTCGTCTGATGATAGCGACTTTTCCGAAAGAGAGAGCACTGAAGATAGCCAATATGACACCGACATAATAGAGCCTGAGGATGAGGCCTCGCAAGTTCAGGATTTCAATAATGCAGCAGTTCTCTGCGGATAACGAGCATCCGCCAGAATACTATATCCAGCAGCTTATAAACTTCAATGAGACAGATTACATAAAGGAGGACTATGGAAAGGGCACTTCTGCCCTGCTCAACCAAGTGGACGAGAAATGGTCACAGTATGTTTCTACATCATTAAACAATATTCATGCTTTTTGATTTCCAACTCAGGCAGATTTTGTGCTTTTGTTCAAAAAGATCCCTAGGAAGAATTTACACGCCTATCGATTTCGATCATGTATACCTTCCTGGATTGGGTCCTCAATCTACAACGCGGAAAGGATGGAAGGCAGCTCCCAGGGATCAAATGTAAGAGTTTGCTTGATACCTTCTGGAAAGTGTTCTGCTTGATATTCAAAAGCAAAACTTCGAATAAAATCATAAACCAAATGAACTGTCAGATGTGCTGTGTATGTTTTAATCAATTCTTGCCCTAAAACAAGGTCCCTACCCGAAACTGGTGCACACAAGACATGGAGCTAATATACAGTGGTGACTAGGTGCTCCGAAGTCTGGCCAACCTTGAGAAACATAAACTTTCCACAAAGGGTCGTGATAAGCCTCCAATGGATGTAGAGGACTTAGCCAAGGTTGTAGAGACAACCGTCAGCACAGCAAAGAAGTTTGGACATGGCCGTCACTGTATTGAGCTGGCACTTTTCTTGCAGCTTGCCGGGTTGACAACAAACCGTCCTCAGGCCATTCTTAATTTGAGATATCAGCATATTTACATTAGCTTGCTACATGACCCCCAGGGAGGAACTCATAGGATTACCATCAAGTTTACTTTCAAGTTTACAAAGGAATGGCTCGGTGCTAAGGATGTGCAAGTCCTTGGTTACCATATTATTGTTCACCTTTGACCTGTCCTTCAGAAACACATATATCTTACCGGAAATAATTTTCGACCCTTCCCTTGTCCTCAACCCCCACGTTTTCCTGCTGGAACTTCTTTTTGCGGACCGTGCCTTTGCCCGTGTTGAAGGTGAGGAGGTGCTTATCTTCAGCAGCCACATCCCACGCCTTCGGATGCCAGATGGATGTAATGAGCTCCCTTTGCTTCTGGACCCAGCATTGGATAATATTCCCATATTCAGAATATTGGACAGAACGCTGCAAGGCATCTCTATATCCATTAATCAGCTACTTCCGTATATGATAATTGAGCCTTGGGTAAGAAGATGGGTGTCATTACCGGCTTTCCGCAGGCCACGCGTCCATATAGCTTGCGATACGGAGCCGGAACCGCATTAGACAGTAGTGGTGTGTTCTATATTGCATGAGTAACTGTTACACACAGGCTAATGTTCTTTAGCATCTGGTAGTGATTCACTACTTAACCTTATAGTTTGAGAAGCCTCTTAAATGTTCGGAGGCAATACCACTTCTCCAAAAGCGGATGATCAAAAGCCTTCTCACCCTGCCCCTTCCGACACTGGAGGATGAAGTGGCCAGGCGGACGGAAGCAATTGATGCCGTGGCTGCTTATGCTCTTTTTGAAGCTGGTGATACCTGCCGTCTTCCACGGGACAAGCGTTCGCCAGAGGATCCCATCGTCACTGGCTTGAACTATGGTACAAAACCCCAGTTGACCCAACCCTCTTCCCCGACGGATGAGAGACTAGTAATTGCAAGTCAATCAGTAATGAAGGACCAATAACCCGAGAAGATTTTAGATAGGCCTCTGTTCTGCTTCATCTGTCTGGGCCAGCAGGGCGTGCATATAGAGAAGCGAATGTACAAATTCTCCAGCCATGGAGATGTCACGAAACATATAAAGCGAAAACATCTTTGTCATATCTCTACACAAACCAAGATAAGGTGCAATGTCTGTGCTGAGCTCTTTTGCAAGATGCACCTCCAGCGGCACACGTATGATGTGCATGCGACAGTGACATAGTATTGACCAGTACAATGACAGTGACTATGATGAATTAAGCATTTATTGCCATATCTGTATGTTCCTCTTCTATTAATTATTCTATAGTCACATAAGAGCCGGGGGCATGCCTCTAACTAATCACCAAGGAATTTTCTTACCCCATGGTGTGTTTGGTATCTCCAGTCCATTGTAATATATCCATTCAAGCACCTCACACTAGAGGCGATATGAGGGATATGGTAGCTACTTCACTTGTATTACCTATTGTGGGCTGACAACACTCTTGTTCCAACAATCTTTCTTATTCTTGCCCAAACACAATATGCGGATGTCAGCACACAAGTGCCAATGGCCTCTCCAACTGAAGTTTTTCCAGCAGCATGCCTCTTCTTATCCAGTATCCATTATTGACCATGTTTGCGGATATATATATACAACAACACCGAAGTATCGCTATACTAACTTCCCTTCTATGGAAGCAATCTATTTCGATGATCTGAAAAAGAGAAATACAGCAGAAAACCTGTTCGGCAACACATATATACTGTGAAGAACCTTGTGCATCACAGATCCCATCTCCTAATGCGCCCTGTCAACAAATGTGATGACTTTTCCCGCAGTAAATTCGGCGTGATCCCAGACCGATCGGCTCATTCAACTCGATTACGGGGTGCACAGGTGGGATCTTGGGTATGTGGTCTCTGGTGATCTCCTCGCCAGCTCTGGATACAACTCAATCGCTTACTTGTAATAGATGCTTCTGTTGGGTCAGTCGGCATCACTCTTGGCTTGCCATCCTACGACCCGATTTCAGATTGCTTGGAGGGCCGGCCTGAGCGGTGTCATTATCCTGCTGGTGATCATATTGCAGAACGGTTGGACATTCATTCATGGAGATACAGAGCCCTCGCTGGCAATACTTATTGGAGCGGAAGCAGGAGCGGCATTCTTATATGCTCTCCTCAGTTTCTCCATTCCACGTCGCCCCGATGTCTTCTACAAAGGGCTCATAGCTGATCGACAAAATACCGCCAGCTTTCTAAGCTGGATCAGTTTCTCGTGGATGGAGAATGTCTTGAGAAGAATTGAGCATGCTGAATCGTCGACGGTTGATCATCTCCCCGAGCTGGATCATACTACGCGGGGAGACTCGCTATATCAGAGGTGGTGTGTCCGCTTGGAAAGTCGGAAAGTGGCAAGTCCCTGGGCATTGTGGCACACAGTTCTTCGCTCTCAATGTCCTGCGTTGATCTGCCAGGCCATAATTACTACCCTTCAGTCGGTTCTCGGGTTTGTTCCTCAGTTGGCGCTCCTCCGCATCCTCACCCTGCTCGAGGCCCGCCAGCGGGGAGAGAGTAGAGACTCTCCCTGGGGCTCTGTGGTTGGGTTGGGCCTATCTCTCGTCGCTTCCGCTACACTGGAGACTTTCAAGTACTGGTTTTCCTATAACAAGCTGGCTGTGCGCATCCAGCAGCAACTGGCTTTTATGGTCTTTCATAAAACAGTCAATCTGAGTGGAGGCTTTGGCTCGGACATGTCGGAAAATGATGAATCTCAGGAGGATGGACAAGACCCCATAAACATGGCCGCGGTGGATGTCAAAAATGTGGCAGACCTTTTCTGCTTCTTTTTCTTGATATACGAGTCGCCGATAAAACTGGGGCTTGCATCCACATTCCTTACTTACCTCTTGGGGTGGCAAAGCCTGCTCGCCGGGCTTGCAGCCATGAGCCTTCTATTGTTATTCAACATGGTCGCTGGATGGAAGTACTCTCATTGGCAGCGGACACTCATGTCCTTTCGTGATAACCGACAACAGGCGATCACTGAGATGCTTCGCGGAATCCGCCAGGTCAAGTTCTCTGCCAACGAACATCGCTGGGAAGACAAAATCAACGGTCTACGAAACACGGAACTCCAAGCGCAGTGGACTGTCCGTCTCTGGCAGATCGCGTTTGTTTCCATGTATTCCGCTGCCCCAGTCCTGCTGTCGGCGACCTGTCTTTCCGTATACGTTTTATTATCAGGACATCTCACTGCCTCTACGGCGTTCACTTCCATCTCCGTCCTGGCATCAATCGAGGTCGCTATGACCATCTTGCCCGATGTCATTGCTTTATTCCTCAATGCTCAAGTTAGCATGCAGAGGATCCAGTCTTTCCTGTCCCAGCCAGCGCATACTAGTGATGTGATGCCATCAAGCGATATCACTTTCCAGAACGCAACCGTGGCCTGGCCTGGGTGTCATGACGGACGTGGCGTTTTGGCGCACCTCAATCTTCGCTTCCCGAGACAGGAATTGAGCATCATAACAGGCCCTACCGGATCGGGGAAAAGCCTTCTCCTTGCTACAATACTGGGGGAAACAGACATCCTCGAGGGGGTGGTTTCTGCTCCAATATCAGTCCCCTTTGGAGAAATCTCGCACCCGCCGACCACCGAGTCCTGGCTGACAGAATCCGCAGTCGCCTTCGTGCCGCAATGGCCCTGGCTGCGGAACACCACGATAAGAGAAAACATTCTCTTTGGACTCCCTCTCAATGGCAAGCGCTATGCAGAGGTAGTGTTCGCTTGTGCGTTAACGGAGGATTTCGAGAGCTTCCCTCACGCAGATCAGACGGAGATTAGCTCCGACGGGGCCAATTTAAGTGGTGGTCAGAGATGGCGAGTTTGCCTCGCCCGGGCGTTGTACTCTCGGGCTCAGACTCTGCTACTGGATGATATTTTCAGTGCCCTGGACGTGCATACGAGGGAGCACGTGTACCAACATGCATTGTGTGGCGAGCCTCTGCGCGGCCGAACTTGCATCCTGGCGACACATCACCTAGACCTCTGCACCCCACAGGCAAAATATCTGGTACGTCTCCAAGATGGTGCACTGAAATCTGCAGTGTCTCTTGGTGGGTCTCAATCCGTCCGTCTTCCAATGGCAGTGGATGTCCATGCAGGAAAACCCAAGTCGAGCTTTGACGAAGGGAGAAAGCCCTCAGCCCGCTCTGCGTCATCTGCTGGGAGCGGGAAAGCAGTCGCCATCGCCCAGGAATCCGCTGGGGGCATGTCAAATGCTGTTTATGTCTTCCTACAGGAAGGAGGCAGCATGCTACGATGGGGATGCTTAGCGGCAGCATTTGTACTGTACGGAGCCTGCATGCTTGGCCGAGTAAGTATCCGCCTAGATCCGCAATGCTCAATTCAGGGGTTTTCATCACTAATCTGATCCGTTTCATGTACCAGTCATGGTGGCTTCATATCTGGGTTGATCAGTATGAAGAAAAAGATACATCATCCACCACCGTGTCAAGGAGTGATGTTTCCGGACAAGGAGGCCTGGATTCCTCAGTGGTCTATTATGTTTCGGTATACCTCATCATTTCCGCGTTGGCCTGTACCCTTGGAGCATGCCGTAGCTACTTCTCTCTGTCTGCGGCTTTGAGAGCATCGCAACAACTGTTCCGCAAGATGCTTTGGGCTGTCGTCCGGGCACCGCTGCAATGGCATGATACAGTATCGCTGGGGAGCGTGGTTAGTCGTTTCTCGGCAGACTTGAATATCCTGGATGTACGGGTCGGGGACGATCTTCGGGCGACCCTCGAATACTCGATGGATGTGTTGATGGCCGTTGCTGCGGGGGCCATGGTCAACCCGCTTCTATTGATCATTTCAGCCCTACTTATTGGGGTCTATGTTCGGTACGCTCGTCGGTTTATCCCAGTATCGCGACAACTGAAAGCTCTTGAAAATGAAGCGAAAGGCCCGATCCTGGAGCACATGAACAACACTCGCAGTGGACTTACCACTGTCCGCGCTTTCGGACAGGCCCAGATCGCTTCGGACGAGTTTAAAGATGCGGTCAGCCGGCACGCTCGGGCGTTCTGGCATCTATGGCTGTTGAACCGATGGCTGGGTTTCCGCATCAACATCATCGGCGCAGCATTCTCCGCCGGGTCCGCCATGTTAATGGCTTGCTTGTCGGATGTCAGCCCTTCCATGGCCGGGTTTGCCATCAGCTTTACCATCGATGTCTCTCTAACCATGGCACTCAGTCTGCGCCGGTACGTCAACCTCGAGCAAGGGATGGACAGTGTGGCGCGGGTTCACGAATACTCCGTGATCCCCACAGAGGGTGAGGATCTCGACGAGGACAGTATTGAACCCGGCAGAACCCAGCTGCGCACATGGCCCCAGCGAGGAAAACTTGAAGTGTCCCAGCTGGTCGTTCGGCACGCAGCACATCTACCGCCCGTTTTGGAAGATGTGAGTTTCACGGTGTCTCCAAACACCCGCGTTGGCATTGTTGGGCGCACTGGAGCTGGAAAATCCTCGCTTGTCCTCGCTCTGTTTCGGTTTCTTGAGCCGTCGATGGGAAGGATCCTGATCGATGATGTCGATATCTCTCAGGTTCCGCTCACGACCCTGCGCCGCCGACTCGCTATCATTCCCCAACGTCCAGTGCTATTCCGGGGAACTGTGCGTAGCAATCTGGATCCGTTTGATGAGTATGATGATTCCATTCTCCTAACCACACTGCGAGCGGTCGGGTGGCGAGAAGACATGGCGTCTGCGTGTCCTGATGCAGAGGCCGCGTCGTCTGTCCCAGGAATCCCACCCATTCCAGAAGGCGAGGAGGCTTCCCGTGTGGAGTCTGATCATCGCCGCCTCAATCGAGGTATGAACTGCCCCGAAAACCCTCTGGACCAAGCCATTCAGGAAGACGGGGAGAATCTCTCTCAGGGCCAGCAGCAACTCCTCTGCTTGGCCCGTGCCGCTATCTCCAAACCCAAGATCGCGATTCTGGACGAGGCCACGTCTGCGGTAGATAAGTCGACAGATGATCATATCCAACGAGCATTGCGATTGGCCTTTAAGGCGAGCGAGACTACCCTCATAGTGATTGCTCACCGGCTGAAAACGATCGTGGACTCGGACATGCTGCTTGTCCTAGACAGTGGCAGGATTGTCGAAATGGGCAGCCCGCAAGAACTGTTCCGCAAACAAGACGGACACTTTCGGGCGATGGTGGAGCGGGACAGAGAAAGAGACTTACTGGAGAGTTTGGTCTTGGGCTCAACATCTAAATAAATAATAGACTGCTATAGTAATGGACCTTCCAAGTGCCGACCGACCAATTTGAAGCGTGCTTTAGTGCTGGTAGGAAACATAACCGAAGGTCAATTACCAGTGTATGTGCGCTTAAGGCAGCACTGCTTGCCTACCAGAGCCGAAGGGGCGTCGGTGCTCATGTTTCTTTGCAAATGAAGGATATTCAGAAGCTACTGGGTGACTATGCGGCGTGGAATGTGGAGGTTCTGATGAATGATTCCGAGCTTGAGAAACTCCTGGATGTCGTACCTCCAGTGGAAAAGGTCGTCTTTCGCTCGATGTGGATGTAATTGTTATTTTGATACGAATAGAAATGTTGCATAGGACCCTTTTGTAGATGAGCCTAAAATCTTTTTTTTTTTTTTAAAGAAGATTTTTTATATTAAAAGGATTTTATAACTTCTAATATCTCTAAATATTTTCTAATCTAATAATATATATAGCTTTCTTATTTTTTAACTTTTACTAGAAAAACATATTAATAAATAATAGCAGGTTACTTGCAGTTATATATCTTATAGACCTTAGTCAGTGCAAGCCTTGCTCAGCATCTTAAGAATCAAGGAGCTTCGCATGTTCATAGAAATTGAATGCCGGATCTCCGGGAACTCGTGAACGGGTGCATCGGGTTTTTTGGACCCAGCGCCTGGGCCAATAATGGAGTGTTGAACATTAAGTTAACCAGTTAAGGGTCCCGGTCATAAGATCTCTGAGTATGAAATAAGACTTCTACCTAACAACTATAGGTATTTACCATAACCCGGTTCCAGTAGCCTCCTCAACTGGTGGGAAAAGATCGAGCCCCTACCTTACATGATGACTCGAGACAGCATCGATCGGGAAGGAGACGCTTGGAGGATCGGGAATCGTCTGGGGCTGATTCACTGACTGAAGAATACGCCGCACGTAAGCTCAAACAAGGGATTATGGTTAAAAGCAGCTCGGGGAACATGATAGACGTGAGGCTGAGGCTGGCGTCCTCCCGGGGCAGCCATGATCGTCAAGTGCGACCACCCGGTCTTGTATACGTATCTCAACCGCTTATCGAAAGGGATTGCGGATGGCCCGGAGCTGAAAAAAAGCTCGGAGATTGGCCAGAGTGGGAACGGAACCGTAGGCCTTGACCTTGCGTGCACAGCCTTGTGCAGTGCGTCAGGCTAGGGTTGCTTGTGTACCCTGGCGCACGCTGTGTCGGGGTATGACTGGAGGGATAGCGAGCAAGATGCTTGGTGGGGTTACACTGGGCGCTGCAGCCCTCCATAAGGTACGGACTGCAAGCTGAGGTCTCGTCAAATCAACGTAAGCGGTTAGTCGTGATGACCCCCGGGGGCCCCTTGCAAGAAGCAATATGGAATGGTCAAAGCCCATTTCGCAGAGACGCTCTGCAAGGATAAGCCTGCCTCAACGCCGGAAGTGACAATCTTCCCATTGCATCAGTCTGTACCTAGGTACTAGAACCAGAACGCGCCCCAAAACTCCATGACCGGAAAAGGTCGAAATACACGCACGCTGTGAAAGATGAAAGACCAGCTCTTCCGAGCCTAGACGCGACCTGATCCTGATCCCGGCTCAGCACCTAGTCCGTACCCCCCTCCCAGCTATCAACGACCTTTCGCTCCCGCTAGGCGAAAACCCTCGGATTTGAGCATGGTAGTCGTAGTCGAACGACTGCAACTCGACAAATTGAGACCTCTGTGAGGCATCCGTCGCTAGCTTAGAGTTTTTAAAGCTTTGCTTCGTATCACGGCCGACCCGGTGGAAAATCGTCTTCAGTCGCGTCAATGTGCCGCTGGGAATTTGCTGTGTGATCTGGTGGGAAGGAAGAGCAGGAAGAGGATAGTCGTCATGGTTGCCCGTATCAACGCCCTTGCTTCCGCTACCTGAACTCAGTCGTTGTCGAAAATAGACAAACCCAGACTCTGCTCGCGCCTTCCACGTCTTGAGCAGGACAAAGAACACCGGGACACAGGCGCAAAAAATCCCAATGTTCAGCTCGGCGACACTGTCGATGAACATTAGGTGGAAGAAAGGGCCCGGGTGCCTAAGGAGGCTAATCTTACCACAGTGCTTGAAACCCGACGGCAGTCCAAGTGTCAGCAAACACCATAGCATTGTATCGAAGCACGGTGCCAGCAATACAGCAACCCAGAGATCTAGATCGGTAGTCAGTATGCAGAACTAGCCAAGTTAGAAGGACTAGACATGCGCAAAACTGATCAGAAAAATGCATCCAAGGCCTATCTTCTTGTGCATGGGCAAATGGAGGCGGGATACAATGGCCATGGGGATGGCGACAACATAGAAGTCGGAAACCGTGCTGAACACGCCCTGCGAGAAATTGATTTCCCCCGCGTACTTTTCCTGCCGGAGTAGGCTGGGCCACGATGCCCATCCTCCGTCGCCTGGGCGAGGGAGCAGATACGCCAGCGTGGCGCCGGTAACAGCCAGATAGCCCAGAGGGATGACGATAATCCCCGTCCAAATCAAGGATCGCGCAAGTGGCGACACGGAGAAGATGCGCAAGTAGAACGCCAAAATGGAGATTTTGGTGAACGTCGCGCTGGCGTTGTAAAGAGGGCCGGAGGTTATCGAATACTATGACAATGGGACTTTGTAAGCTGCCAATCCACGGCAGTGTGCACAAGTCTATATACCCTGTAGAATCACGGACGAATCGCAGAAACGGGGATATCCCATGTGTGACGGCCATAAACATCAGGAAGGACTACGTCACGGTCAGCACGAAACCCATGGGAAGAAACGAGGGCACTTGCGGATAGCGATGAGAACCCCCGAGAAGGAGGCAGCACTGGCCTGAGGTGGCAAGCTGCATTAGCAACCTAGAGACCTCGATCCTAAGATGGGCAACAAAAAGGACTCACGGCGCCCAGAAGCAGAAACCCTGCGACCGAAGCAGCGTTAGCACCCATATATCGAAAGACAGAATGTATAGGTACTGACAATCATCTACCCCGACCTGCCGCTTCTTCAGCCTAACATAGGCTCGTAGGACAACAGCAATAGTCAAAAGCGGTAGCGTGATGTAGATGGCCAACCGGCCGGTCGGGGAGCTGGACTCGGGGTCCACGAAATTGGGCACTTCCCCGGGTGGTGGCGCGTCCAGGGGGATCAGAGAAAGATTCGCATTTGGCGGCAGTTCCATTCTGGAGCGACTGATGTGGGTAAAAGACTGTCGGCTCACCTGGTGCGCTTATAAGTGATGGGAAGCGGGCAGGCTCACCTCAGACGCTGGTCATCATTCCAGCCCGACTTCAAATAATAACCAGCGTCACCCTTGAATGTGAGCGACCGGAGGGGCGGGATCGTTCTGATTGAGACGCAGCCTGCAGATCGTTGCATATATATATATATATATATATAGCAGTTGACGCAATCTGCAAAAACACAGTAATTCTGCCATCTCCGAACTTAGTGTACAAAGTGCAAACGGGATCGAAGGCATTGCCTTTATATCTATCAAGTCCCAAATACAGAAAAGCACTGGAGCATTAAAATCTGGTGAAACACGGTAGGGCTATACAGGTTTGCCGGGCGGTGGTAGCGGTGGCAGGCTCTCTCTCGGAGGCTGCAGTCAACAGGGCTGCTTGGCTCTGCCTTCGTCTGCACGGTGGTCCCAAAATCCGGGGCTGCGGTCTGGTGAGGTTGATGTCTCTGTTCTGAAGCCAGCAGCGAGGCTGAAGAGCATATGGTGTCTCGGTCAATGTGCGGCGCAGAGAAAAGCCCGAAGCAATTTACTGATCGATGAAATTCTCGGATGATGTATCGGAAGAGCACGGTCCCGTTCGTGATATGCAATGGCATACTTCCACCAGGAATGTACGCCAGAAAACCGTTGCTGCTTGGGCAATCTGTAGCCTCCTTTCATCCCAAACGAGGAGTGATACTGCGACAGGCTTCCCGCGAGCTCAGGTATACCAAGCAGTGACGAAAACGTCTAGTTCCGAATTATATACCCAGGCTCACAGGAATGGCAACTGAAGACCGGATGCAGTGATATCCTGTCCCTGGACCGATGACTGAGCCTCTCGTATCAGGGGCTCTGCACCGAACACTCCCAAGCCAGACTGCTCAAGAGCGGCACGGACACTTGCGAGTCTCATCGCGGCCACCCGCTGGTACTGTAAGCTCTCCAAACACTGGATCCCGCGGGTGAGACTATCCCACACAGCGGCCAGGTCACCACGCCACAGACCGTAGGAGATCAGAGTGAGACAAGCGGTTTCGAGGAAGAATGAATGTGTGGGGAGGGCCTTCATGAGTTAGCTCTTGTCGATGTGTCTGTTTGATTCAAATCCGGAAGACAGTTACCTTTACGGCGGACCCGCGCTCACAGACGCCACATACGATTGAAATGATGCTCTGTGCGGAAGATAGGATATGTTCGATGGCTGTCATGACCTGGGGATTACTGTCGTGCAACTGGTCACCCGTGCGTCCGGGCTTGGAGTTCTCGTGTGGTGTAGTCTGGTAGCCAAGGTATAGTAGTAAGGGCCTCAAGTTCATCAAAACGGCGTAACCGTATACTTCAACACGTTAGCAGCGTTACACTAGGACTGGATCAACTCACAGCCAATACTGAGCTCCATTTTTTCATTCGCGCCGCCTGAATCGGGATACTCCAAGCGGAGAAGGGGCTCGGTTTTCGCCCAGAAATGCTGGAGTCGGGTATGTGTGGCCCAGACATTATTCCAGAGCTGATCAAACGTCTCACTGGGGGCTTGCCGGGCACAGAGGCCGGGGCTGATGATGCTAAACAGGTCGGAAAAGAATTTAATCTGGGGAGATGCATCGTCGTCGCACACTTGGATATTTGCGCCCACTATCGGCGGCCTCCCAAGAGCAATGCAGATAAATCTGTAAAGGAATGCGTCAGTGGGACGGAAGTAATCTAAAACCAAAAGACAAACCTCTCTCTTGCTATAAGTTCGCTCAGGAGCTTTTTGACCGCTAGACTCTGGGGCTCCAGGTGAAAGCCAGCGGTATAGACCCGGCTCATAACACGGCCTAAGAGCGAGTACGCTTTGTCAAAGCTGCCGATGTCACTGTAATACTCGACGTGAAGCCGATGTCAGTCGAATGATCCCGATATACAGACTCAGGCCAACTTATCATCAAGACACTGAGCTGCAGCTCAAACTCTTCCGGGAGAAATCCTGCATCCGATGAAAAAAGCTCGCCCTCGCCAGCTAGCATTTCCGCCAACTCGGCTTGCTCTGTCGACACCGACCCTAACGCGAGCTGGTATAAGAGGACAGGATATAAGGCCGGCGGAGGAGTATTCTGACTGAGAGCAGTGTAGGATGACGAAAAGAGAGCACCGAGCTGGTCTGGCGACTGCATCGGAATCAGCACCCAGGCCGTATCGACGTATCTGTGCAGGAATGACTGCAGGACCCCGTTGGGGATGGTCACCAGGCTCAGCGGAGGCGTCAATGACAGTCCCTGAGCGGGAGAGGGACTATAGTTCTGGAGCGACAACAAGTTGAACCTCAGCGCGTCCATAGACATACTCCCAAGGTCCAGAACATCATCAGCGTTGCTGCTGTCCCCGGTGGTGATCTGCGCGTAATTCCCCGTCCTGCTCGCCATGATCGCACGCAGAAGGGCAAGAGTCGACGTCGGCCCGTACACCGCAATCCTGCCCAGTTCGTTTTTCACACGAACTGGATCGAGAGCTACACTAATAGCCGCCCGGTCGTCCGCTGATGTCTTTGGCGACTTTTGACGTTGCCGTGCGACTTTCCGAATCACGCAGGGGGCCGACAGCCGGACGCATCGGGAGCAGGGAGACTCGCCATTGCACTTGATTTTCTGCTGTCGACAGCGCTCGCAGGCTTTTCCAACGTGCTTTCGAGCCGTACCGGTGCTCATCTTGCGCCTACTCCCTGCCAGGGGGACAAAAAGTCTGAAACCAAAAGTACGCGTGTCCCAGGCTGCACTATTGCTGGATTATGTCAGCCAGCACGTGAACTACCCCATGGCACCAACCCTAACTCTACACCATCTATCAAACTAAATATAGAAGTCAAAATTAAAGTAAACATTAAAATAAAACGAAGAAAAGAAATTTGTATTTTCTCAGATTTGCTCCTGGGGCTAAGATGCAGCCGCAGATTGATGCTCGTAGCTAGAACCGACAGATTAAGACGGCATGTCCGACACTGAAAGAACCATGGTTCTCAGCCTGGGAAGCATAAATGCAGATGATCCAAATAAGGCTGCATACCTATCCATTCGCAGACACCCGCAGTAGCCCAATTCTGGATGATCACCTTCGTGATGCACGTAGGGGTCCCTTTACAAGGTCATTATCTAGTACTCACCTCGTCAGCCACCGGGCTGGACTCGTAGAATAAAGCCCGAGCATGCACCAAGACAATACTTATGGGACTGCCCCGACCAGCTGTGCTGCATCTTTGGGCATAAGTATGAGCAGGAGAACCCCGGTCTTTGTTCGTAGTCATCTCCCAGGAACATTAGCAATGAATACGTAGCCCATGGCTTCATTCACTGTGCTATTCCCAGACACTAAGCAAACAATTGCCGATCGCCTCTCCTCGAAAATTCCCGACTGGCTGCCCGAAACCTCCGACAGCATACTTAATTCCCGATACTGCGTCGGGGAAAGAAGAAAAATAAGACGATAGTGATCCCCACTTAAAATCACTGGGAAGAGGCACTTCTCAGCACCTAGCAGAGTCCGTTCTGATATCGCACCATTGCAGCAGCAGCATGAACCCCATCAACACCAAGCCCTACCAGCTCCCAGCCGACGCCACCTGGTTTGGTAAGTAAACACCGTATAGACTATCCTCAACTGCACTGGAACTGGTAACGCTGACTCCACCCTCGCCGTGTGATATAGTCACCGGATGCTCATCTGGGATCGGCCGTGCTGTCGCGCTTCATGTCGCCTCCGTGCCAGGCCACCGTCTGATCGCCACGGCCAGAGATATCGGTAGTCTTCCGTACCTCGACGACAACAACCCGGCCATCCTGAAGCTGGCCCTGGACGTTACGCAACCGTCGGCGGTCGATGCAACCTTCCAGGCGGCCGCCGCGCACTTTGGGAGCAGTTTTTACATCGATGTCCTGGTGAACAACGCAGGCTATTCGCTTTCCGGCGACACTGAAGCCGTCACAGAGGAGGAGATGCACGACCAATTTGAAGTCAACTTCTTTGGCACCGTCCGTGTCGCCCTGAAAGCTATCGAGGTGATGCGTCGATCCGAGTCTCGCCGCGGTGGCCTGATCTTCAATATCTCGTCGCTGGCTGGCGTGTGTGCCTTCCCTGGCCATGCATTCTACCACGCCAGCAAGCACGCTGTCGAAGGGTGGAGTGAGTCGGTCGCTCGAGAGATGCATCCGGACTGGAACAGTATGTCACTATTTCCCCCTACCTGGGATAGAGAGAATCTGCGCTGATAGGGATCCCACCTTCCCAGTTCACTTCTGCATCGTCGAGCCCAGCGCCGTCAAGACGAATTTCGAAACCTCCAGCAAGAAACACATTAAGCCGCATCCGGCTTATGCAGGCGCTGATATGCCCGCCCGACAGCTCGAGGCCTTCGTGAAGAAAGGGCTCGAGGCCGGTGTGGGCTTTGAGCCCAGTGCTGTCGCCGACGCCCTGTACAAGGTCGCCTGTCGGAATGAAAAGATCCCACTGCGTTTGCCGCTCAGCGTCACGGCGATCAAGCTCATTACGGCCAAGCTGCAGGGCCAGCTTCAGGATCTGGAAACCCACGGCAAGCTGAGTGCTCTCGACGCTGATCAGGCTCAGTTCAATGTTTGAGCGTTGTGTGGTAAACTGTTTTGGGATTTATGTTGTAGAGTAAGTAGCTCCTTAGTAATGATAGTCCCTACTTCTACAATACTATTCCTATGTGATACGTAACCCCAGGACAGCGTGGGTCTATACATGCAGGCAGAGTATCCTAATGTAGACTGATTACCACAGTGGCCTGGAGAGCAAGCTCGGGTGATCAAATGTAGGTCCACTGAGCCTGCGGCCAGGCCTCCAGCTTCCTCTCGCGGCATCCGATATCGTTCCAGATCCGTTCGCTCAAGGTCTTCAAAGCCGAGATAGTGCTGGCCGTGACAGAGTCACCCATGCCGAGACCTGGCCTCATGTCTTTGTATAGGACTTTCGGATGAGATTCCTCACTTCAACACCCCCCAAAGCAGCACAGTGCCTTTGGTCTTCTTTCCCAGTAGACAGAAGTCCTCTACAGCCGGGACAACCAGGATAAATGAATCGCTCCGCAGTTAGTGGTCATCGATGCTCGGGCTCTCCAAGTCTAATGGGCCAAGCCTGGAAGGGTCTGGTGCGTTCGCCTGTCAGCTGGTGAATCTACAGGTTAGGGATTCCCTGTTGCAATCAAGAACTTATAACACTAGAACTCTCGCTCTCTTCTCCCTTAACGCGACAAACACACCCAACCCACATGTCCCACCCACAGCCTGCTCGATCTCAACCTGCACCAAGCCCATGCAAAGAGTCTGGCCGCCTGCCCCGCTGAAGAGCCCACCACCCCTGTGGTCCTGCCCAGTCCCTCTGCCTGGTTGGGGACCCCCACCGGCTTGCTTGGCATCCGACACACGAAGAGAGTCCGGTAGCCCCAGCAAAGCCTCGATGGGACGGATCTGGCGATTGAACAGCACGAGCAACGGATGCGCGGGGAGATGGCGGGCGGGTGGGACAGCTATCCCGCCGAGGGAGAGCACGGGCGCGGACTGGAGGGCTGTATCCAGGGCGGATGAGTCCGTCGTCGCCTGGTCCAGGAGCTGCGCAAAAATGCCGTCGTAGATATGGATGAGGAGGATGTAGCAGGCGAGAATGAGGAGGAGGTCCGGGGTGCTTAGGTGCGGGTTGTTGGGCTGTGATGATGCACCGGAACCGACGAGGGCCGGCGACATCAGGACGGACAAGATGTCGACGAATTCCGCAGCGATGGTGGTGACGGTGGCCCGGGGGTTTGACGAGGGGGAGGGAGAGGGGCAGGCGCAGATCGTGGTGGCTGGACCGGCACCGGTACTGTCACTGGAGCAGGTTCTGGGGGACTCGGAAGACGACTTCATGTGGTGGTGCTGAACGCAGGTGACGCGTAGCACCTCTGTCAGGTCGCAGTGGCTGCTGGATTGGAGGCAGAGCAGCTGTTCATACAGGGACTGGTGCACATGTGCCAGTTGCATGCGGTGTTTGCGCAGCGGGCCGGCGTGGTCTGCGGAGGAGGGGGCAAGCTCCAGGTTCGTTGTGCTCGGTGAGCGGTCGTCGCCTATGGCTGAATCCAAGAAGCAATATTCATCACCAGCTGCAGTGGAGGAGTGGTTTGCGAGAGCATCCGTCAATCCCCAGAAGCTCGACGGGATCTCACAGGGCAGGTCCAGGGCGGCGAAGTCCAATGTATCATCCACATCCAGGACTGCTGGAGCGTAATAACAGGAGTCATGACGCTGAGGAGGAGGAGATGATGATGATAACCCCTCGGTGGTCATAGTAGTCGTAGTACTTGCAACAGCGGCCGCCTTGGTGGGCCGGCCAGGCCTCCGGGATGAACTGGTAACACATTCGACCTGCGAGCGCACACAGCGCAGGCAGGCGTCGGTGGGATGTCCATGGACACGCATGCAGCCAAGCTTCTGTGTCCGACAGCGATCACACGCTGAGCGCTTGCCCATGGATGTTGATGATGCTGCTGATGCTGCTGATGATGGATGTAAAGAACGTATGAAGCCAGGATCAGCCATCACTGCTTGAAATAGCCAAACGGTGGCCCCGAGCATCCGCGCAGTGCCTTCGCTGTACCAGAGTTAAGTATTTGGCTTTTGGCGACCCTTGCTGGATCAAGTAGTCATATCTCCACGAGTGCCTTGCTGAGCTGGGGGGTTAGCTACTATTAGTATACCCCTGGTTGCATAACACCTTTACACGAGGTTGTCGTTCCGATAGATGTGACCTAACCAACTCGAGTAGGGTACGCACGGTAGGTATGTGAGATGGTGAGGTTTCCACGAGATCTCCCAGCGGTTGATCATCATCCACGATAGCCCTGGCCGTTTCCCAAGCTGCCTAACTGGTTAGTTCTCCAGCGAATCCGCTCCCTCGACCGGAGTTATCGGCGGAGTATAGGGACAGCCCCCTTGTCTAGTCCTAATATCCGAGGCTTGGATGGCCAGACTAACGGAGTTATCGGCGACTCTTTGTCTGGTCTTGTCCCTAGTTTCTGCCTGCTGCACGTTGTTTTTCTTTGTTTCTGGACAAGGACTGACCCCGGCCGCTATACGTACCTATCTACCTTACGCTACCTTTGGTGGCCAGCTCAGCTTGTTTGTCATGCTCTCCCACTCTCCGTCCCCCTTATACCCATTAACTGCGGGTTCGCGCACAGCCTAGGTAGACTCCCGTGCCGAAAGGCCCAGACTTGCAATATAGTACATGCACTCGGCAAGGATCTCGACAGGAAACAATGCTCTAATGACATGCGCCACTGCGCAGAGAGCATTCAACAGCCCGGCACCTGGGCCATTATATTGATCGGTTCGACAATGATATTTCCCGACGTCAATCAGGCGAGGGGCAGTAAGACTTGCCTATTGTTGACAATTTAAGGCTTGGAAATGGTTCCTTTATACGCAGGTTGCTCTTCTCAGTCTTGTACGCTTCTGGCCTAGAAATATAGACTAAGGATTGCCGCCCTTGTAACTACTGTAGTTGTCGATCGATAGAGTTCACTTGATGCTATATAAATTCAACCTGTAGAGCCACAGTGTAAATTTAATAATCCACTGCCTCTCAGAGTATCGCCTGCAACCATGAAGCCTATGGAGCCTGATGCTGTCCCACACCAACCGATAAAGTAAGGTGAACTAGTACAAAATCTCAATAGGCATCGAGAATCACTTACTCTTACTTGACCG
Organism: Aspergillus egyptiacus; assembly: GCA_025688805.1. Classification (NCBI taxonomy): domain Eukaryota; kingdom Fungi; phylum Ascomycota; class Eurotiomycetes; order Eurotiales; family Aspergillaceae; genus Aspergillus; species Aspergillus egyptiacus. The sequence goes on from MU628438.1 coordinate 136,410, forward strand.
TCAATCGGGTTTAGATGAGGCCGCAATATTCAATATAAGAATGGCTAGTCTGCGCTCTTTGAGTCTCCTCGGGATCTTCATAACCTCACCATACTTAATATAGAGGTTGTATCCCTGGCTGGCAGCAGGTGAAATATTGACTACTTTATAGAAGATTGCGGTTCATCTTCTCTTCTTGCAGGCCTTTACTGGAACGGAAGATTCGTGTTTTAAAAATATGCTTATCAAGATACCGCTTTTCCCTCTCTGGGATATGAGTATAGCAGTGCCAAAGTATTCAAGTTTGTAAAGCATTGGACGTATACTACTATAGTACTTGGTATAGTAGTACCCTATTCTCGCTGGGATACTCAAGCTGTCGCGCCTGCCGTGTGCAATGGGCTTGGTGACTGCCACTTCTCTAGCGATCTATCCCCAGTTGAATTGTCTACACCGGACACTTCCTCATTCATTATATCGAACCGCACCTCTACAATAGTTCTAATTACCAGCTGTGTATTACTATTTGTCGATAGTTCTCATTTCATTTTATTTCACCTTACCGACACATTCGTTAACAGTACCAATCCATTCAATCAGCCCTCGCGCCTGACCCCTTACACTTACGCCTTTCCAGTTCAGTTGGTTGAATATATTCTCTACTGCCATCCATCCCAATGAGAATCTGCGTTCTGCTGTCCTCATACGAAGGGCCGGGTGAGGAGTTGGAGGAACTGCGGCAGGTAGCCACTGTGCTGCCCCAGCCAGGCGGTTGCACAGCAGACCATATCTTCGAGTACCGATGGATTTGCAAACACACAGCCGAAAAGCAAATCGACGCTCTAGCAGCCGAGAAATTCGACTTCTACATCAACCTCATGTGTGGCACTGTCGACGACCCAATTGCCGGCGCCTTTGCCAGCCGCTACTTCGAGTCCCTGGGCCTTCCCTCGTGTGGTATACCCAGCCGGGAACGTGCCATGACCAAAACTGACTTCTTCAAGATTGCCCGAAGCCGAGGAGCGCCACCCGTGCCGGGGACTGGTCGCTTTCCTCTGGTGGTTCAACCCGCCAAAGGAATCGCCAGTCAGCTCTCCCACAAGAAGGTGATCTGCCATGATCAGCTGGAGCTGGACGTCGCGATTTCCGATATGAGTAACGCACTGTATGAGGCTCGCCTTCGGCGTGCAGAGCATGAAAAGGGGTTTGTGGACTCGGACGACCTCGTATGGCACGGCAGGGAGGATATTGTCTTTCAAGAAGTGGTTAATGGGCAGGATTATACCGTCACCATCGTCGAAATGGCCGAAGCTTGTCTTGCCCTTGCTCCGGTTACGTACTACACAAAGGAGACGGCCATGCAAAACAAGTTCTCCACATTTCAGTTGAAGTTGGAAGCCGACACTTGTTTCGAGCTGGTGAGAAAGGAAGAACGCCCAGCCTTATATGTGCTGCTCCAGATGACGGCTATCGATGGGTTTTTGGCAAGTGGATGCAGGGGTGGCAACATGGGCTGCAAAGTCGATATCCGGGTAACCCCAGATGGGGGAGTCTTTGTCATGGACGTCAGCCCTCAGCCGGCAGAGTTCCTGCCTGAAAGCCAGTTTCAGGACTTTGCAATCATGCACAGTCTTCCTGGGGGGCACTCGGCGCTGATCAATATCTTCATCGCCAACCACATGGTCCGGAAAAACGTACACCGGAAAGGCCTGGACGCAATCGCTGGTGCGTATAATGAATTTGCGTCAGAGTATGATGCAACGGCAACGTCTTCTGTGGAAGTAGCTATCAGAGACCTTGCCAACGAGTACGATTTTGACGGGACCGTCTTTGATCTCGGGTGCGGCACCGGGATTTTTGGGCGAATGCTGGCCGAACGAAACACCACGACTGGATCCCAGAAAACCGGACGTTTGATTGGATTTGATATCTCTCCTCAAATGCTTGCCATCTGCAGGGATTCCAGTGCCTACGACGCGGTTCACATCGAGTCCATGGAGGCAGCGCTCATTAACTGTAGGCGCTACGCGGAGAGCATCGACCATATTGTCTGCCTCTCAGCAATACACTTCCTGTCCCCGGAGATGTTTTCGTTTGTACTTGTCCTTTGCTTTGCTTTGGCAAACAAGTCCATTACCATCAACATCGATGAAATCCCGGACAGTTACAATGATCATCTGGAGAAGATCAACCGGGGCTTTATGCATTCCAGAAATCACCTGGCAAGCATGGAGGCATTTGGCGAGCCTCCGGGTTGGCGTTTGACCAGGGGGAAAAGCCAGTATTCGTGGACCTCGCCGGCAACGGGGGACGATGTGAATTCAACCTATTTCCGGTTCGATCGAGTTGGCGATGCCCAGTCCCTAATTTTCAGAGACCCCGAGTTTACCAATCAGTTTAGCCGAGATACAGAGGCTGTCCTCGGGCGTGTGGCGTCAGTATAATCTTGTTGTGGGTAGTCAGGGTCTGATATTATTATCGTCACAGATGGTTAGATTGTGTTGGGATGCCAGATACCAAAGTAGTTTATCTTTTTTTACACGACGTTCTATATCTATCCCTAGCCAGTTGCCTTCCTAGAGTAAGTTTTATACATCCTGAGTGTCTGTGATGCGTAACCGCGTTCCCTTCGACTCCCACTCTAAACCAGTAATTTGCTCCTCATTCCAATACTAAAAAAGTACTCACATATCACGGAAGCGGTACCCTCTCCATAAACCACCGCCCACCGGCATCACACCCACAAACCACTATCTCAACCGGCTGACCAACATCCAGCAGTCTCACCTTCGGCATATCCTCCGCCACGGCCGGCAGGACGAACTTCACGGCTCGGCAACCAGCCCAATAGCCCGCGAGCTGCGCGATGATGCGCTTAACCAAATGCGTCGGGTAGTGCGAATGTTCATACCCTCTGGCCTTGGACTCGAGCCGGGGCCAGACGACGTCCAGAATGGAATCGAAAATAGGGGTTGAGCGCCACGTGAGCACGAGCTGGAGGAGGGTCTCGGCTAGGGAGAAGGTATAGACGTCAGATGAGTTTGAGCTGTTAAAGTCAAGGTTATTGACGATTTGGAGCATGGTGGTTGCGAGGGTGTCCATGGTTGGTGTCTGTTCGGTGGCGGTAGCGGTAGCGCTCGGGGAAGGGGAGAGGGAGGAGGTGAGGTGGGCTTCTTTGAATATCATTGTACAGAGGAGGTAGTAAAGTGCATTCATAGCATCGCGATGGGACGCGAGTGGTGGTTCTGAGTGTTGCGAAAGCTTCAGAGCGCGGTGGTCTGGTGCGTTCTGTGCAGGTAGCGCAAGCGAGTCCCCGAAGAAGAAGCGATCTGGCATCTGATGGCCATGCAGTCTGGATTTCCACACAGCCAGTCTCTCTCTCTGGACGTCCAACAGGCCTAGAAGGTGTTCACCCTGAACAAACCCGTCCTTTGCCTCGGCTTGTTCATCTGGCGGTTCTTCTCGTCCGAGGAGGTCGTTCAGGACTCCGTGAGCGACGGTGCCAATGTCATTCGCTGATTCTGAAATGTTGTAGCGGTTAGCAACACACCGGAACAGCACCATCCGCGACCGGATCTCTAGTGTCTTGATAAGGATGTCGTAGATGAGATCGTCTGTGCTCATTCCCATGATACAGGTGAGAGAAATCCGGTCGAAACTATCCGGGAACCGGTTGGGCTGGAAGGAACTATCGCCCTCGCCTTCGAGAAGTAGGGCCGGGGGCTTGGAGAGTCGATGCGAGACACATAGCCGGTACCACATCTGCAGTACTTCACGACCGGCCGGCGAGTTTGCGAGGTGGTCGCGGTGTCGGAGGACAAAGCGTACGGTATCCCAGACGGCGAGTCGAAAGTTGCGGTGGTGTGTCGACGCGTGGTGATAGTACGCCAGGAGGATATACGCGGCGAGGATTTGCGGTGACTCGAGTTCGATTTCCTGCGCTGCCGCATTGCGGCAATGCCATACTGCTCGGTCGTGATATTTTCTTGCGTGGGCGTGATGGACGGTGTTCACAAGAGGGCTGAAGACGGATCTTCGACTGTCGTTGGCTAGTGTCCGGCTCTGGACTGGGGCATTTAGCATCGAGAGGTTCGACGCTGCGATGCAGAGGACGGCGTATCGTAGGCAGGGAGACTTGAGGGACTCCTGGGTCAGCTGTGCCGGAGTTGCGGGAATCAGACGGCAGACATGTCGCTGGAAATGGCCCCAATAGCCCGCCACGAGGTTGTCGCCTGAGTCGATTGCAGGCGGCAGGACCTGGAGTATCTGCGTCTCCGTCTTAGGGCTTGCAGGCTCCCCACTGTTCCATGCACATGAGGTCCGACTTTTGACCAGGCGAGACACCGGTACTACCTGACCTCGACCTGCAGTCTGCGGTTCAAACGAGCTGGGACTCAGGTTGCGAAAGCCCAAATTCACGCCGTAGCTGCACTGCAGAGCCAGCCTCATGCATGCTCGGCAGCAAGGTTTTGTCTCATCGCACTGGAACGTAAGCGGCTTTGTACGTCAATTCAATGTCGGGCAGGACTCGACTAACCTTTTTACCCCGCCGACGACATGGCTGGCATCCTGAATGGACTCGGCGGATACTGCGGGATTTGCGGTCTTTCACGTGGGACGGCTGCTTAGGCATACCGAAGACAAGGGTTGATCCGGGCGGGCAAAGGATAAGGGAGGAATAGGCTGATATTCAGGTGGGCAGAGATATCACCTCGGAACATGGATCCAATATTCAACGGGTGTCTTCATTGGATTGTAGCTCATCATGGTATCTGGAAATCCATGTAGAACACAGAGAGTGGGATGAAGATGAAGATGAAGATGAGGATGAGGAGGACCTTGTTATTTTACACCCTAGCCTGTTTAGGCGATATTTTACGCCGGTTTGGCTGGACTTGTTACTTAAATACCACAAGACCATTCCCAATGGTACCTCTTGGGATTGTCATTGGATGGTAATCTTAAGCTTAACCGGATTCAGTCCCTGGTCCCCCAGCCTAACCAAATTTAGATATATTTTACGCTCTCAATACCCAAGAATTACACCATCATCCTCAACTGGGGACTCGGGATTCTTGATTCTTCCTATTTAAAGCCCTCCATGCCACCGGAACCTGGAATCTGGAATCTGATCACATTCAGCAAGCACCAGCAAAATGACACAAGCAAAGTGGACAACCCTCGTCGCCGACGCCTCCATCCAAAGGTCCTCGCAGACCTTATCTGTCATCGACAAGGATGTATATATCTACGGCGGCGAGCTGCGTCCTCGTGAACCTGTCGACTCCACCATTTACCGTCTCCCCATCAATCCCAGTGTGTATCCTCCCTCGCCAGTACACTGGGACCTAATACTAACTAACCATCAGACGCAACCTCAATCTCCCCAATCACCCAAACAACAACCCCCCAACCCCGCGTCGGCGCAGCCTCCACGACCCTAAACGGCAAGATCTATATCTTCTCCGGCCGGGGCGGCATCGCCATGGCACCGATCGAAGAATCCGGCGCATTCTGGGTCTACGATCCCAGCACCAACACCTGGTCGCAGGTCCCTCCCGCCGAGTCCAGCGCCCCTTACCCCGCGGGACGAAGCTATCACGCCCTGACCACCAACGGCACCGACACGATCTACCTGCACGCCGGATGTCCCGAGAAGGGCCGACTGGCGGATCTGTGGGCATTCAATGTGAACAGCCGACATTGGACGGAATTGCTCGGCGCGCCTGGCCCACAGCGCGGTGGGACGTCAATCGCGTATGCGCAGGGAAAGGTCTTTCGGATGAATGGGTTCGACGGGAAGACAGAGCAGGGCGGGGCGGTGGATGTGTTTGATCTGGAGAAAAACGAATGGGGGACTATTTCCTACGCTCCGGATGGCGTTCAGGGGCCGAGTGCGCGGAGCGTCAGCTGTCTTCTGGCGCTGGAGATTGCGGGAAGGGCGTCGTTGGTGACGATGTTTGGGGAGCGGGATCCGAGCGCCTTGGGCCACCAGGGGGCGGGGAAGATGCTCTCGGATGTCTGGGCCTTTGATATCGAGGCGCAGAGGTGGACGGAGGTGGTTGTTGGTGATGAGGAGAGACCGCCGGCTCGGGGGTGGTTTGCGGCGGATGTGGTGAGTGGCAGCGAGAAGGGCAGTGCGATTGTTGTGCATGGTGGCCTTGCAGAGTCGAATGAGCGGCTGGGCGATGTTTGGCTGCTGGAGTTTTAACCTGGGGCTGTTCAGATATACATCTAGCAGCGAAGAGACAAGGAGTTGTATCTTTCACTATGCCACTGGTCAAGATCAATGTATACAATCTGGGTCTGAGAGAGTCATTCCGAACTAAGGAAGCTTCAGGGAATACCTTAGTCAGAGCCAAGTCTAAGGTGGAGATTCGAATGAACCCTTGCTGCCCTCGTGGTCCTCAGCAGACGTCACTATCTCATATGCATGCTATATATTTGTCTTCTACAGGCTGAATAACTATGAGCATATAGTAGATCACAGAAAGTAGCAATTTCCTGAGCGAGAAAGCTCAGAAGAATGGTACCTGCATTAGGGCTGATGGCCGGCGTCGCTTATCTTCGGAGGTCCGACAGGAGGCCCGCCGAATGCTGCAAAGACGATCCAGACGATAGCTGGAGATATGAGATGCAATTACAAATCTAATCTTACGGGGTGGACTTCTGTACACGGATCAGAGGTATCATGACAACGTCAACATCGCTCGGATATGATAGTATACACCAGATTGTACAGACTCAAGAACAGACATAACAGTGCCCGTCTCTTCACGCCTTGGCCAAAAACTCCGGACTGAACGGATAATCCAGATATCCAGTCTCTACCATCGGAGTATAAAACGTCTCCCGGTCATACTGATTCAAGACCAACTTCTCCCGCAACCGGAATGGGAGATCCGGGTTCGCCAGGAAATGTCGCCCAAACGCAACGGCCACGTTATACTTCTGATACTCGCCATCCACAGCCTCCGTGGTATTCAGCGCATTGTAACCCCCCGCAAGAATCACCGGCGCCTCACTCCCCCAAGCTTCCAAGAACGGCTCCAGCCCCTCGACCTTCACCGTATCGACATTGTTGATCACCCTCGACTCCACCAGATGCAGATAGGCCAGACCCATCTCCTTCAACCGCTCAATCACATACCGAAACTGCGGCACCGGATCCGCCATCTTCATCCCCTGCCACGTATTCCACGGACTCAGCCGAAACCCAACCCTGTCCGGCCCAACAGCATCACACATGCTCTTCGCAACCTCCACAGCAAACCTCGCCCGCTTCTCCACGCTCCCTCCCCATCCATCCTGCCTGCGATTCGTCCCATCCTGCAAGAACTGATCAATCAGGTACCCATTCGCCCCATGCGCCTCAACGCCATCAAACCCCGCCGCAATGGCATTCCCTGCCGCAACCCCAAACTCCTCGACAATCCGCTGTATCTCCTCCTCCCGCAACTCCCTCGGCACCACCGACCCAGGCTGCTCCTTATCCATCGGCACCGCACTGGGCGCACAGACCTCCCCTCCCATTTCCCCCAGCACGGCCGGACTCGCCGTCCGCCCGAGGGCAATCAGCTGGCAGAAAATAAAGCAGCCCTTGGCGTGAACCGCATCGGTAATCTCCTTCCAGGCGGAAATCTGCTCATCATTCCAGATCCCGGGCCCGTGGGGCATCCCGCCAGACAGGGGCGAGATCTGGGTCGCTTCGGCGATGAGGAGCGTTCCTGGCGTCGAGGCGCGCTGGGTGTAGTATTCGACCGCCATGGGGAGGGGGATGTTCGCTTTTGAGCAGCGGAATCGCGTGAGCGGGGCCATGACGACGCGGTGGGAGAGGGTTATCTGCCCTAGGGGGAGGGGGGTGAAGAGGCGGGTTTCGTCAGGCATTGTGTGTGGTTTTGCGTAGCTATTGGGATCGGGACGCTTGTACGGTAGACACACTGGGATTTATTATGCGAGGTTTGCGTTCTTATGTGGGCTCTGCCGAGTTGGAGTAGCTGGGCTGGTGATAAGAGTGGAGGGCATGGATGGTCCGAAGCTTGGCTTCTCCAATTAATAATACTGATAAGATACAGTTAGATTATCGATAGCGTGTGACAATAATTGCATGGTTTATCTAGACGTATCGGAGGATTTCGGCTTGGTGGTGGAGTCCATCCAGGTCTCCATTGTGATTTAGATCGGGGGTTTACGTGCCAAAAGTCACGGTAAGTGATTTCTCCACGGCGCTGACTATTCACTGGCTTTAGAATCGGTTCCATTGAAAGTTTCCTTTATTTTGCAGCGGCTGACAAGAGGGATAACTTGGTTGAGCCCTTAAGCAGGTTGGCGTTTGTATTCAGAGTAAGGCCTAGTACGCATTATGGATTAGGGCATAGATGCAATTCTGACCACTATCAAAGTCAGCAATCTTACTGTGCATTTAATCTTCAGAATACAGACACAGTTAGGATGTGATCAATCCAAACTGACCTATAGACGTTGCGTGTGAACAGTATGGCGCTGGCACTTGCTGTTTCCCAACATGCGAGCCCTAGTAACTCTCATTAAACATCATTAATATGGACAACTACGTGGCTCTTTCTATTTCCCAAATCCATCATAACACATCTCCAAGATCCTCCCCCGGCCTTCCCTCCCACTCCGTTGTAGCTTCACTCTCCACACCATCATCCTCCGAACGAGCACCCCGTCTAGCAGCAACAACCGCCAACACCTCTATCCACCCCCTAGACAACCCTCCTCGAGATCTCTCCATAGCCCCCGGCCCCCGCCCCGACCCCCGCCTCGGAGCCCCCGGCTCAAACCTCCCAACGCCAACCTCCCTCTTGACCCTCCTCGCCCTCCCCGGCGTCAACCACATCCACTCCACCAACATCTTCGTCAGGACGACAATCCACCGTTTCCTGCGCTGAGCAACCGCACTCTCCACCGCGTCGCGGAAATCCGTCTCGCACTCCGGCGGGATCCAGCACAGGTCCGGCGCGGCCAGGATCTCGGGCCCGACCATGGCCATGTGCGGGGGCGACTGCTCGACGTGCATCTTGTAGCCGTCGGGCTCGCTGAAGATGTGGTAGAAGGTCCAGTCGGTGTCGAGGGGCGCGGAACGGGGAATTAGGACAAGGGACCAGTGGTGTGGCGAGGCGTGGTTGTGGAGGGTTGTGGTGATGATCTTGACGTCTAGTCTGGTGCCGCCGTCGTCGTCGAGGTGGGACATTGTTGATAGGTAAGGTACTGTGAGAGAGATAGGATTTTTGTGGTATGTGGGAGGGGACTTGCTTACTGAATGGAAGATATGGTTATAGGTTTCATGTGGGTGTTTATACGCATAGGGCTGGTTGTGTTTGACACTGGTCTTGGAGATGATGAGGGAGTTGTGAAGGGTAGAGTCTATTTTTATAGAGACCTTTGCTGAACTGAAGGTGGTGTGAATGCATTTAATAATGTATTTGATACTTCTCATCTGACAAGGAAGCATAATGGACATGTGTATGGTTTATTCCTTTAAAGGATACCGGATTGCCTACCCGGACAATGGAGATGCTGCCTTTGTTTAATCTGCCTATGAATGCATTGGTTGTAATTGTGTTTCTGGTAACAATAAGCTTTCGGGCCTGGGCGGCTGCACTTCGAGGACTATTTGTTGCCCTGAAGAGCAGCATTCATACAGGTTGCATGGCTAATGCTACTGGCTCTTATAACTACACCGGTCTTGTATACTGATTAATATACCTGGGAGTGTACTTGTGTAGCAAAAGCATTGACCCAAATATATACCGCTGCTGTAATGTGAAGCTGGCCTCTACTTAAGCTTTCTATATTGTGGTCAAGTGGGCAGATATCCATGAAACATAGCCCCTCTAGCAGGGCAGTCCAACACTAGACTTTGCATTCATTGACTGTACTATTCTGTCCTCAGTATTTCCTGACTATTCTCATGTACATTGCACCCTTGCAACACAAAACTCAAGAAAACAACCTAAGTAAGTAGTAGAACCTCACCTAATCTGGGAAAACTTCTCCCTCGCCGCCTCCTCCCCAAACCAATACGCATGATTATCATACGCCCAGTCCTGCTCCCCATCCAACCTGGACGCATGCCGTGCCCTCGACCCCAGCGGCACAAACTCCTTGTTTTCCAGGATCTCCACAATCCGCAAGATATACCTCTGGCAGTCCTGGATCTCGACCGTCTTTGCCGCTTCCTCGAGGACCTCTCTGCCGGATTGCTCCAGGATGCCGATGAACCATTTCTGCCTCACGCCCCAGGACGGTGCGTCTTCGTCTTCCTCGACGGCGCGGTAGTAGTTGTCCCGGGGGCAGCAGCCGGCGTGGTAGATGGTGCAGGAGGAGAGGTCTTGGAACATGCGGGTGAGGACGAGGACCCAGTGGTCGGGGTGGTTGTCTTCGCGGTCGGCCGTGGCGATGTAGAGGTCGTAGCGCGGGGTGGTGGTGGTGGTGGTGGTGGTGGTGGACATGGTGGGCATTAAGTAGCAAGAGACTGTGTGGTGAGGGGGTATGTCACTGGTAGAGAGGATAGCTATTTCTGATTAGATGGAGGATGAGGTTGTTATGGGAGTGAGATTCAAGGTGCAGCCTGGGCTTTATATCTTCTTTCCTGAGGTGAGGTTGAAGGAGTGAAAAGAATTGTTATTACTACCTTAATAAAAGGGTATACAGAATAAAGGGGAAGGTCTGTGAATATGCCATTGACTCTTTATTATCAGATTTGGGGCTGATAAAGATGTGTTGTCTTTATAGTCAATAAGGGTGTGAAAGAGATACCCTACGCCAGTCTATGGCTCTTAATCAGTTTAACGGTGGAAGTATCTCATTTTGCTATTCAACGCTTTATATTTCGAGCTTTTATTTGAGACAGCTGGGTATATTAACAGACATGGATAAAACAGTCTGATAGCATGGGTGTTTTCATTAATATAAAATCTGGCACAGCACTAACTAATGCGATTCTTGACCTCAGGAGTAGGCCAGGTACGTTAGATACTGTCATAATAGTGAGGCAGGACCATAAGAGTGATATTCACTTGGAATTGTACTCAGTCAAGCTGGTCGAAGTAACGATTCTATTATCAACAGTATTCCCATCATGCTGAATATGAGAATTGAGTAAAACCGATCATCTAAAGCTCTAACTAATCAGAAATCCTTAAGCATAAACAGCTTGCACTCGCCATACCCAGGAATGCCAGATACTATGATCATGGAACACTTCAAGGCCTGGGATGATCCATAAGGTGCAATCGATTTCCCACCACTCTTCATGTCACTTACCCAGTAGGATTTTGGTAGGAATTGTGGAGGGTGGGTGGGTTAGGTAAGACTTTTACTACAGATTGGAAGTGTGATGCCTGGGGATTCGGGATTGATGATGCTGTTGTTCTTGGATTATGGCATGGTACTGGGAAACAGGTTGATAGCATGCTTCTGGGGGATGCGATTCAAAGAAAACATCTTTTACTTTCTTTTTTTGTTGCCATAATCTTTCCAGGTCTTCCTGGTTACTATATTCTAAAGGTCATTAACACTGCATTATCATTTACTCAACATTTGCAAGAAAACTCTCCTTCATTAGTAACAGGAAGGCTAATAGAAAGCCTGGTACATGGGCACAATCCTCCGTGACCTTATTTACAGCCCCATATGCAGATCGAATGCTTCCTCAGTACTGTCCTTTCCCAACACCACACTACAAGATATGGCAAACCCCAGGACGTCCCTCCACCGTCTCTCTGATAAAACCAACAACACCCTCCGGGTCCGAGAGGAACGGCGAATGACTAGCCTTGAGGGACTTGGTGCGCTGGATCCCGGTCATCTTGACAATGGCTTTCTGATTCTCAATCGGCAAGGCGCGATCCTCTTCACAGTATAGGTACGCAGCAGGGACGTCTTTGTATGCCTCGTAGTTCAAGGGAGAGTAGCCGACACTGCAGGCAACTGTGGTTAGCTAGTATTTGAACGAGGATGGCAGGGACGTACGGCTGATAGTGACTCAGGAGCCGAGAGACATGATACCTGGCGACGTCGGGAGAGAGGTCATGGTAAAAGCAGTCTTCGGGGTTCGCGACAAAAGGAAAACCATTCTATACGACAACGTCAGAGACTAGCGAAGCAGCATTCTACTGGATGAGGCGGACTCACTCCCAAATCCTTGAACCCCAGCCACGTCCCTCCCTCTTCTCTCGGCTTGAACGGACCAAAGGCCTCCATGGAGGAAGCACCCTTGGTGGGAACAATCGCAGCAATATAGATGAGCTGGACCACGCCACCGCTCAGATTCTTTGCTTCCCTGTCAACCTTTGCGAGTCCCTTCACTGCCTCTGTTGCTGGGCCGCCGCCATAGGAATGCGAGACGAGGATGACCTCCCTGCCGAGCTCCACGAGGGCAGCGACAACTTTCCGGACCGCGGAGACATCATCCTCAAAGGTCACCGGTGCAGCGGCGCCGACGCTGGCGAGGTAGGCGTAGGTGGTTGGGTATCCGGTCTTGTGGAGGAGGGGGAGGTGAAGGTCATAGGCAGACGGGGTATGCCATGCGCCGGGGACGAAGACAACGGTCGGACGAGTCGACTTCATTGTGTGGTTTTGGAAGGGAGGGTGTGAGAGTGAGAGAATTCAGAGGGAGGGGAGGCGAGAAATCCGCCGCCGGGGCAGCTGCAGTAGATATAGCTGGGTTTAACAAGGCATGGGCTGTGTGTGGTGAATGGAAAGATGCTAAATCACTCACTATTGTCCTAGTGTCTGTCATTGGGATTGTGTTATTGGGTCTGGTCAGCTTGTTGGTGTTTAGCCCTCGGGCGAGTTCTTTGTTCTGGAGAATTGCTTTTTTCCCAGGTGGAGGAAGCCCTGATCCTTCAGCCACGATGGCCACTGCGAACACCTGTTCTCTTATTCCATTGGCCAGGGGCTGTCTTTTATCCTAGGTAGGTATATGGGCTTTGTTTAGGTTTACATGGGTCAGTGCAGTGCTATTTCATCGAAGCTGTACCAGCAGGTGTGACAGTGAAAAGCTGTGGCGAAATCCTCTGGAGGACCAGAGAATGTGAATTCGAGGTTATTCTCAACTTTAACCAGCCTCTCGAGGGAAACGCCCCTTCATTCCTTGCCACTGGATGAGTGCCATAGGCTTTGCTGCCGTAATTAAGCTTTCTGATCGATATCTCCAGCAGCCAGCCTTGCTTCATCTGCAGATCCAGATCGCATATCCCCCTTGTGAAGATCATTCCTAGACGAGGGCAATGCATCAGATCATATCTTTCCAGAAATGAAACCCCATATTACCCACCCAGCCCTGAGAAATACTGTTCCCGCAAGCATCTCGAGTTCTTTCCACTGCCTCAGTCTAGACCTCTCGAAATACAATGGTCTGCCTCCCACCTGGCCTAGTGTCAAGAAAGCTGAGAACTGTATGCGATGAAGTTAGTTCCTCTTTGCAGCCAAGCTCAGTATACAGGTGGTATATGCAGGACCATCCAGACGCATTCCACTCCAAGTTGTTCTCTAGCATCATCAACGCCTAGTATATACCCTTGAGGCCATATCTGTACCCGGCTAACAGGCCTCCCCAACAACCAAAACCGCAACATCATGACTCTCCAACTCAATACTCCATCCCTCTTCAACGCACCCAAGCTCCTCGCCCGACCAGACATCCCTCACCTGGAACGCCAGTGGCCCAGCACAATCATCCTCCTCAACCGCCCGCAACTCCGGAATCTCCTTCCAAACAGCCGTCCGAGTCCGACTGCCTTCTTCCGAATTGAACATCAGAACCAGCGTCCCCTCCAAGGTCGCCGACGGCCCAGCCCAATACTCCGCCGGATGAACCGCATCGAACGTCCAATCGGGGTTATACCCCCATTTATATGGATGCGCAGGGCGGCCAATCACCGGATCCTGGTTGAAGGCGAGCAGATCCCTGTTCTTCAGTATCGCCAGGGGTTCGTCGCTGATTTTGCCTAGCTACGCGGGTATTAGACCCCATTCGCATCTTGGTCCAAATACAGAACAGAACTAAAAGAAGGAGAGAGATACCTGCGTCCCAATCAGCAACGGCGCCTTCATAACCGCCCACAGCGCAAAATGCGCCCGATTCTCCTCCAGCGTGAGATTCCCATTGCCAACCTCCAGCATATCCGGGTCCGGGCGGCCCCAGAAGTCAACATAGTTCATGAGAAAACTATTCTCGTTTGCGATCTCGGCGATCCGCTCCCAGGTTGCGATGCGTGCGCGATCGGGTCCTGTCTCGCCGCGGCCCGGTGAGATATCGCCCGACATGCGCCAGGAGTTCCCGGTCTCGTTTCCCCAGGTGTTGACGGAGGCTTGGCCCCAGTTGCAGAGGGAGAACAGGATAGGGCGGTCCTGGGAAAGCAGGGCGGAGAGCATGCGGCGGTAGCGTTCGGCGCTGTTGGATGTTTCCCAGGGGTAGGAAGGGGGCGCGGGGTTTGGAAGGTCAGGACAGGTACCGTTGGGAAAGGGGCCGTCGTTGTTCGCTGTGTCAGGGACGCAGGCCGTGTAAGTGTCTGTCCAGGCTGGGGGGACGCCACAATCGTCGTATTTCAGGTCTGCCGCGGTGAGTCCAACTGACCGTAGCTGGAGAGAGAGGGAAGGGGGCAGGACAAACAGTCAATTCCCCATTCAGCAAACGCCTCCGCGTCGATGTCCTCGTAGCCCAGACTCGCCGGGTATCCCGCACAGGTGGTTTCGCCGGCGCCTGGACGTGCTTAACTTCGAATTTTCTGTGCTGGTGGACGAAGCGTACTGCTATAAATGCCCACCTTCAATCCCATCTCATGGATTGCATCCGCAACACCAGCGATCCCATCAGGGAACCTCTCCGGATCGGGAATCATACGCTGGGTAATGGGATCGCGGTGCGTTTTGACAGCCCAACAGTCATCGACTAGCACTGTTAGCGGTGTCTGTATGCGCGGGTGAGCTTACTGTTGATATATCCATAGCCTAGATCTTTCAGCCCGAGGCCGACGACTGCTTTGGCGGCTGTGAGGATCTTAGTCGCGTCGATGTCGCATTCGTGCGCGTTCCAGGAGCTCCAGCCCAGTGCCGGGAGGCGGCCCTGCGTGCTTTAGCTGACATTATGCTGAAGAGGGGGCGAGAAGCGTACCACCCCGTCAGGAAGGACGAGGGAATTGACTCCATGGGCGAAGAGTATGAGGATTGGGTAGTTGCGCATATCGGCGATACTGAATGCAGCAAAATGACTGTGAGTGGGAATTCTTAGAGATCTTTCTGTGAGCGTTCCGGACGCGCAGGTTCGCTCCTAGGGGAAGTGACAAACAAGAGAGCACACAGCTCGACGACCGATGTACATGGTACATGGTCTGAATTCGAATTCTCAAGCCTGCTCTGCGAATGAATGGAAGTAGCAGCGTGATGGTGTAACCCCCGACGCTTGGGCTGTCTTCCTGAAACCAATAAAATAGAGAAGCGGACGTCCTGCTGCCTGCAAGAGTATCCAGAGCTGTCACTGCGAGGCTCAGTCCAATGGATATGATTGTAACAGCATGGAAGCCTACCCTCATCTCTCACTCAACGCCGTACCACTCACAGGAGCACGCTCAGAGCCTTATGCGGCCAGACCAATACAGTTCCTTGAATGTGAGATCCGGATTAGGTCTCCTTTTGAAGGCAAGCCGCTCTACTGGATCAGGGCACCCGCCCGCAGCAAGTCTCGGTGTCCAGTATCGCCAGGCCCCATATTTAGAATTGTCTGATGGACTGTTCAGGAGGATATCCAGATAACTGAGGACAAGGCTTATGCTACCACTGATTCAAGTGTAAATAATGAAACTGCATTCATATCTACGCTCCCTCATGCAACCACTCCCTATCAAACACCTAGTATGAAACTACACCCCTCAACGCCCTCATGCAATTGCCGCCTATTTCCCGCCCTCGAAGATAATCTTCTGCGACTTCATCTGGTTGAAATCCTCATAGCCCTGCAGCGCCTGCGACAGCGGCCGGATATCCTGCACCATGAAGCTACCCACCGTTAGCCATGCCGCAACCACACCGAGACAGCAAACAGAGAATCAGGTACTTACTCCAGAACATCCTGCTTCTTCTCCAGCAAAGCCAACGCATCCTCAAAGATACTCCGAACAGGACAGCGCCCCATCTGGATCTGCAGATTCTTCCCATACGCCTCGTTCCCCGTCCAGGGAATCTCGCCATTATGCACCCCGACACTGGAAATCCTCCCCCACGGCCGAATCAAATCAAACGCCATCCGCAGCGCATCCGAATGACCGACGACCTCAATTGCCACATCGGCGCCCCTGTTCTCCGTCAGCTCCTTCACCCTGGCCCTCAACCCGTCCATCTCCGTCTGGAAATTCCACGGCTCCGCCCCCAACGACCTCGCCAACTCCAACCGCGCCGCCACCCCATCCACCGCCAGGAGATGCTTTGGCTTATACTCCAACGCACTGATCAACGCACAGACGCCCACAGGCCCACACCCAAAGAGAATAACCGTCGACTCCCGAATCTCGCTCTCGCTCTTCCCCGCAAACGCATTCCGCGCCGCAAAGAACCCCGTCGGGAGGATATCCGCCATCAGCACCAGCTTCTTCTCGTCGATCGCCGGCGGTGCCCCGACAAGCGTGCTGTCCGCCAGCGGGACGCGGGCATAGTCCGCCTGTCCGCCGTCGAGGATGGCCGTGCCGTAGAGCTGGCACTGCGCGCAGCGGGACGAGTTCCCGTGCGCGCAGTAGAAACATCCCCCGCAGGAGACGGTGAAGGGGGAGACGATGCGGTCGCCGACTTTGAATTTCCGTACGGCAGGCCCGACGGCGGTGATTTCGCCGGTGAATTCGTGGCCCATGATGAAGCCGGTGCCGCTGGGTTGGTGGCCGCGGAAGACGTGGAGTTCGCTGTGAAATAGATATCAGGTCTGTATAGGTAGGTAGTGCTGGTTGACCTACCTCCCGCATAAAGCCGTGTAGCGGATCTTTACGATGACATCGGTGGGATTCTGGATCTGCGGAATGGGCCGCTGCTCCAGGGCGACCTGGAGAGGGCCTTTGAAGACGACGGCTTGCATTTTGGGCTATGGATGTTTGTGGATGTGTGGTAAAGTGGTACAGGTGCAGTGCGGTTGGGCTCCTCCTTCAGGTTGTTGTTGAGGCGGGAGTTGGCAGTTAAAAGAGCCCCTTGTCCTCGGCATTTGGTCGGTTGATTGCATTCAATTCGGTGCGGGGTTTATTGGGATCTCTTCCACATGCGATCGTCCACTGATCCAGGGTCTGGAGAGTGGATCCTAAAATAAACTAAATATCTTGAGGCGGGGTAATTCTATGGCAGGGGGATTTTTCTACACTGTTTCTACGCAAGAAGATATGGATTGGTCAATGGAGAGGAAATATAAACCGCCATCCTGTTCATCCGCTCATAGATGCCACAAGCCAGTTCTATGCCGTTTTCAGACCTATTTCCGCGATTAACATGCGCAGGGTTATACCTAGGTATTGACTGCAACGTCTATATTACGACCCAGGAAAGCTATACTGAGTACCTAGTAAGGTATTATAATGACCATCCATATCACGGAACCTGCCCAGAAAGATCTCTGCTATTTTGAAGGAAGAGAATGCGTTGTGAGGTATACCTCCCGCCAGTCCCGGACGGAAATGCAGTAGAATCTGAGGTACATGCATTCCATGGCAGCTTTCGCCGCAGCCTTTGAGATAAAGGAGATCTCTTCGCTTTATGTTGCATCGATAGCTACTCAACTGCAGGTATCAGACTTCGGTATCTGCCGAATCGCCGTCGAGCTCCTTCTCCCCTCAACAGAAACCTTTCAACCACATCGATAAAGGATGGCTGTGTTAATCAATGTCAAATGGCCATATTGACCGCAGAGTCCTCTCATCCCTAACCGGCTCATCCTCATACGGATCCTGTTTGGTCAAGAGGTGCTGCAACATCCCCTCGAACAGCTCCTTGTGAGCAACCTGCACCCTTTCAAAGTCCTCCGGAGGCACCCACCCATCCGTAGCGGTATTCAGAAACTCCGCCAAATCACTCTGCAGTTGCTGCGCCGCCCCAAATAGCCTGTACTCCCTTTCATGCTGCTCCAATTCGTCTCTAACGGTAGAGGATACGGACAACGGCCTTTAAACCCCAGCTGATTCCACAGCCGAGCAGTCTGGATCATTTCATGCCGGAAAGCCACCGCGCCGTCCTTCCAGGTCCGGTAGCAATAGCGGAAAGGGCGGAAGAGGTTCTCGTCCATGAGTCTCGGGGCCGCAAGTCTTGGTGTGAAAAACTGGGAAGAGAGGTCAAATGCTTGATAGAATATCTCATTCTCTGTTGCAAAGTCCGGGGTTTCGTCTGCGTACCAGAATGCCGGTTCGATGCTGGCTGCTTGCCAGTCAATAATGCTGGTGACGGTGCAAGGATCATCTTCTGAAACGAGGATATTTCTCATGTGCAAGTCCGGGTGGAATAATAACGGGGTGGCGGAATGGCTGATTCGAGTGTCTGCGCACATCTGCCTCAGCACCGGACGGGCACGTTCGAGAAGAGCCACATGCGACTCAGGCGAACCGTGATAGAACGGTCTTCTCTCGAGCTCCGTGTCCACAGGAGGAACATGCGACAGCCCGGCGTCGATGAGACCGTTGCGATATTCGGTAATACTAGACCCTAAAGGTCTGTTTTTAGTAAGATCGCATATGAAAAGGAGATCCACAATGACTGACATGGTCCATGAATGTACTTCGCATTCTGATAGTTCCCCCTTCCTGCAGCATCAGTGTTCCAGTATCTCTTACTACAGTGAGGGCCAACGCAAAAGCCATCGCCCAGTGACTGATTTCCGGCCGAGTCAAGAGATCTGTCAAAGTATATACTCCCAAAGGCCGGGAATTGCAAATCGACACTCTCCTTCATGGTCTGGCAGATGGCCTTGATGCATCTAACTCGTTGGTCGCCGGCCATCTGATGCCACCTTTTATTTAGTGGAACGCCCGCTGCATGTTCCATTATGATATACTCGCTCCCCACAATGTTTTCCTGGTCAGCCGCGTCAGGATGATAAGCGAGTACTTGCGGTATAGGAATATTCGTCTTTGACTGTACTACATGCATAGCACGATCAGCCTCTCGATCATCAGTACGACGTCGGGACAGTTACAATAGCACATCGTCGCAACCTCCGATATCGTAGTCAGCTTCGCCGGCCGTGCCAGTCGAAACGGGAGCTTTGCGACGATCTTCTTCGCATTGTTCAGGGTGAAGATGAAGACCCTGTTGAAGCCTCCTTCCACTTTCTCACAGGCCTGTATGGACCTTGCCCGGGGACATAGCTCGATCACTTTCTGGCAAAGAGCTCCAAAATTGAATGGGATGTACCGCAATTCGAGCTCTTGTCTATCATGGCGCAACCAGCGACCGCTCGTGTAGGCATGTGGCTCGATTTCTAGTCACGTTAGGATGAATAGTGGTGATATAACCACAAGGCGTTTACCGCGTCTTAATGACTTATCTGCCGTACACGCTGTGGAGATGGTGGCAGAATGCGGACGAGATGTTAACGATGGCCGTGAAATGCAAGGTAGAAGTGACGGCGGGCGGAAAACTGGACTCTGCAATGCGCATAGCAAAGAACGTCTCAGAGTGGGCGACATTTGGTTCGATGCTAATTCTCATAGAATATAGTACACCCGGGACGGAGGAAGAACCTGTTTGGGCATGTCACCGCCAACTGTCAAGGCCAATGTCACCACAACCGATGACGGAATAAAAAGTCTAAGTGTCTGGTTCAGGTCACGCTGGTAGAAAGTTCTCTTTCACCGATATTGCTATCTGATAACTAGCAATGAAAAGGTCGTGACTCGGGAAAGTAATTGGAGTTATTGTACTACAGGGCAGGGCACTGGACCGAAGCCTGGAGGATATTGAGCACATCTCAACACCCTTAGTTCATAAATTAGGACATAAACGAATGTAAGAGCCCTGCTAGGGACTGTCCATGGTCGACAGTATAGGTACAGAATCAGTAGGATACGTAGTAACCCTAAGGTAGGAAGTCATACCTCTGCGAAAAAAGAACCGTCAATCCTCATAGAAACAGTCTCAACACATCCTGGCATTCTCTCTGCCCTTTCATCCCGCTTCTTCAGGCCTCTAGTATTCCACCTCAAAGAAAAGTGCCTTCAGTTGTTTACAGCAGCTTCGACGCGACCTTGCCTGAAGGTAATCCACCGTTCAGCTGTGCCCCAGCTCGAATATCCATCGATCATGATCCAGCAGGAAGTATTTTCCGGTTGGGTGCTCACTATAAGATGATCAGCGTCAATAATTCCCGGGTGGATCCCCACCACCGCATGAGGCGTGAGCTACCATTCTACTGGGGTGGAATAATCTTCCGTATAGTGGGTACAATCGATTTAGCCAGATTGCATATTGAATCCGGTGATGACACCCTTTTCCGGAATGAAGTCGGCCTGCATCTACAGTCTATCGTGAGGGAGTGCAACACCCACTGATGTCGGAGATACCAAGAGCCCAAGCCACAAAATGCGCTCTGTTGAATCTACTAGTCTGTAGCGGTGCCTGTCGAATTACAGCGGTACTAACTCAATCCAAGACCAGCACCGTCCTCGGTACACCGCCATAGCCTTTGGACTCTCAGCTTGCGAAGATCTCGATCGGAGGGTGGAGCAAAGATCATGATCCCAACCACCTTTCACGGGCCCATCCCCTTGGATCCATGGTAGCTACGCTAATGGTAGGATCTCACCATGCGGCTGTTCGAATATTGGATCTGCCGCCTTCAAGATCTCAATAGTCTTGCTGATCGTCCACTCCGACCTACCGTGATAGGGAAGAGGAGTTTGCGTATCAGCAACGCAGCAGGACCGAGATCCTTCATAGATCTTCAGGATCGTCAGATCACCACGAGGCTACCGGTGTGTCGGTGTCCCTGGGCGGATCTCCTGAGCCCGGCCGCAGAATGATGACTGGGCACAAACCAGACCAGGAGCAGTAGCTCGCGATATGGTTTACCAAATATCCACACCACTATTGAGTTGAATGGCGGTCAATATTCGATAGAAAGTGGGCATGTTCCTTCCAGCTACATGAAAGGTGATTGAGATGAATCCGGTATCTGTCTGGTCAATCGCCACGGAACAAAAACTATAAAGACCCCTTCGAAGCCTCCCAAATCCCAGACTCTCGAAACCATCGCAATCCATTCCACACTTGCCTACACACACAAAGCTTGCCTTCTTCCCCTGGAAAGTATAACAACACTTCAACCACCAGGTGAGCAGCCGCACCCACCTCTATGCCCCAACCCTGTCCTTCCCTCTTCCCATGGGTCCCGTCATCCCGAACTAACCTCGAACCCCCAGCACAATGAACCTCAAACTCACCACCCTCCTCGCCCTCGCCTCCCTCGCCGTGGCCCAGAACGCCGGCTCGTTCGTCCGCAGAGCGTCGGGTTACCAGCGGGTGGCGTGCTTTAACAAATCCTTCGACGGAGAGCAGCTTCATGAGATGTGTGACGCAGCGGGAGGGCGGACATGCTCTTTCTCGATCTCGTGTATCGTGAAAGACGACAGCTTTGACCAGTTCTCGAATGCTTGTGAAACCAACGGTGGAAGGCCTAGGTCTCTGCAGAAGTATCAGTCCCTTGAGGAAGCGGAGCAGTATCCGTGCTGAGCAGTATTTGCGCACAACGCATGAAGGGCACACTGGTTGGGATGAGGAGGAGGTTCGCGGTTGATCCCCGATGTACCAGCAGAAAGCCATGTTTTCTTTTATTGTTTTGTTTTGTCTTTCCATTGTGCATTTTTAGCTATGCCAGCGCCACCAAGAATTGATGGTATAGCCTGATAACCGAATGCAAAGAATCTAAATGTCTGGTTCCGGCATCCTCAATCGTTCTCTCTCTGTGTAGTGCCATGTACGAGCTGGCTAGCAGGGAGTCAGGATTCAGCGGACCAAGCCATTGAGCTAGCTGCATCGCTATCAAATAGATACAGCAATGATGTCATGAAACGACAGCCCTTGGTACCCTGAACGGAATAAAATATCCTGGCCTGACGGATGTAGTCATGCTGTTGATAGTTGGCGTATCCCTTCCCTTATAAATAGTCACAATGAAAGTCTATATTCAATATCCTTGCTGGATAATCTTAGCAGCCTTCTACCTTGATGTTGTATGTATATATTTTCTCTAAAAACTGAATCGAGGTCCCCCAATGGTACAGACTACCAGCATTTCTCAGTCCCCATAGATAACCAGAGAGAGCCTCAAATTATACATCTTCTTCTTCTTCTTCTTTT